>JAEPRB010000093.1:0-140436 GCA_016758965.1 Circinella minor | reverse complement strand
TTGCAACACGATGAAAAAGAGATGAATGCCACAAGGGCAAGAAATGCATAACTGCAAAACCACGGGAAGTGGAACAAATAATAGTCGTAGACAGCTTCTATCACAAAGAAAGCGATAGGAACGCAATGCAAAGCGATAGATAAAGCGGATACCGTAGCAAGGAAAGGGTCTTCGCGAAAGAATTCTTTGAGTAGCCGGTGCATAAGTAACAAGATAATAAAAAAAGAGGCTCTGAGGGGTAAAGAAAAAAAAAAGGAAAAAGAAAAAAGAAGAAAAAGAAAATCAGGACGGGATATATTTTTTTAATTTAAAAAAAAAACCATGTGATTCTTCATTAGGCAATTTTTTTTCTTTCTAGCTTTATGTTACTATGGAAGTGTCAAAAGCGTGAATGAGTTTAATAAAAGTAAAAAAGTTGTAGTGGCAACATTGTCATGGAGATGGAATGACACGACTTAATCTTTGTTTGCCACGGATTGCTCAGTTCCTGTAGAATTTACACTAAAGTCAGTTTTTTTTTTACTTTAACGAATGAACTTTTTTTTTTTTTCTTTTTCCCATTTTCCTTTTTTGTTCATATTTTTGGCGTCATGCTACTATGAGCGTGTTGAAAGCGTGTATGTTTATAATAAAAGTAAAAAAAAAAAATTGTCAGTGACAACATTGTCATAGAGATGGAATGGCACGACTTAATCTTTATTTCTCACGAATTGTTCAGTTCCTGTAGAATTTACACTTGTGTTTAATTTTTTCTTTTTACTTTGAAAAAATGAGCGTATATCTTTTCTTGGTAATTTTCGCAACATGGTATTATGAGGCTGTCAAAGCGTGAATACTTTTAATAAAGTGAAAAGGTTACATTATCATGGAAATGAATTAACACAACTTAATTTTAGTTTCCACGCATTGTATCCATTCCGGTAGATGTTACACCCGTGCGCCCCTCCTTTTTTTTTTTTACTATAAGAAATAATGTTTTTTCTTTAAACTATGCAAGAATTTTCAAGCAGTTTAATATATGTTCATCTTATTTGAATATACATGTTGGACTTTTACATACGGGTGTATTTTATTATTACTGTCTTGTTTTTATTAATAAAAATATATTTTATCCATTGTATACCAATATTATAAGTGAATAATTGTCTTCCCACTAATATTAGAAATAATGCCCAGGAACAAAATCAGCGTTGAATAAAAAAAAAAGAGCTGCGCATATAAACACACTTACTTATATTGTTCTAACATTTAGATATTGAAGTGTGGTACTATATTATTTTTTTTTACCAACTTAACCAACTCATTTATAGTTTACATTGGTAAATTGTCTCTCTTTGACAATATTAAAAAAGATATAGCAGCATAAAATGTTGTCTAGTTATGATAATGTATATATATTCCTATTTTCTAATGATTTTGATAGTCAACTACGTACTATAATTTTTTCAATCCAAACATAGATACTGATTGTGCAATACTATTAATTTAGATGATCATTAGTGGATTAAATTAACTATTAAATGTGTTTCTTTTTTTTATTATTTAATTTAATAATAAATAGATTGTACTATAGTATGCAGTAGGAAGGGTCTATAGTATAAAATGTACAAGTCTCATAATAATAGTAAGAATTCATATATACGTAATATGAAGTTTACGTACAGAAATGAAATAAGACAAGTGTATTAGTGGAGAAAAAGAGAGAGAGAATAAGAAAGATTTAAAAAAAAACTTAATATTTTTATATTTAAAGAATCTCTATCTTTTCTTTTTTCTTTTGTAATTACTTTTTTTTAAGATTTATCCAAACTTATTTGTTCATTTATTTATTACGTAGTGGTGGCATTTATTTTTACATAACTACTAACCAAACTTTTTAATTTTTTTTTCTAGTAAACAAGGTTCAGACCGCCCGAAAAAAAAAATCTCAGGCACCATGTTTATGTAATTTGTGTCTTTTACCAGAGTGGCATAGTATTTCGATTAAGCTTTCACTTATCCTAAATAAAACATTTTATAATCAGACAAAATTAAAAGGGGGTATTTTATATATATTCGGATGTGATAATAAAATAAGTCACATTGCATAACTATAATGGATATAAAAAAAAAACAGCCCCCTTGTTTTTATACGTTTCACAGATCATTTATTTATGTAGGCATTCACTTGTGACATCAAGCTGTTTTAAAAAAATAAAGATCTACGTACAAGATTGGATTATCTACCTTATCTTTTATATAACAGTCAATAAATAAAAAAAAAAGGAAAAAGATAAAGGAGGAACATTATATTTTATTGGTATTGAAAAAATAAATAAACTGTTCTCAAGATGCATATGCCAGATTAGAAAATTACTATGGTAAATATACTATTGATTAGTGGGACTCTTCATATTCATTGGATGGTTAATAAAAGGCTGCTTACGATTTTTATTTTTGCAACATCTTGTTGAGTAATTTTCCATTTCAAGGCCGTGGAGCACCCTATGACGAACGCCATAATTACTTCTACTTGTGGGGAATTACTGCCATATTTTTTGACGCGTTGCTCAAATACCAAAGTTGGGAGGACAAATTGCATAAATACAATCCAATCAACGGATCGTAAAAGACCTGTCTTCCTGGCAACATCTGTTGAAAATAAAACCAGTACGTATGAGTTAAAATTTTATATATAAATCGTAACTTTAAGATTAAATGGATAATATATAATAATACTGACCTCTGAAGCTACCCTCAAATATGGATGATGGTATGGTTGGACCTGACTCGATGATTGCACTACCGATGCTTAAGCATATCTGCTTAGGTAGCTCGATAGTGCAGTTGACCTTTTTGTATTCGCCGGATATCATCAACCATATCTTTCTGCTGCAATTCGCTCCTATCAGATGCAACTCATCTAGGCCGAAGAAGGTATGTCCGTGGAATGATTCAAGCGATCCAAATTCAGTTGCCTTCTTGATCCCAAATCCCTATTATCCAAAAAAAAAAGAATAGAATATTGCACTAGGTAAGATAAAATGGTATCTGTAAAAACAAAAGATGTTGTTGATTTGACTTATACCTTATCGCCATCGATGAATTCATTCATCTCTCTAGGGTCGGACATAGTAACAGTTTCGCGATAGTAATGCCCTATCCCATTGCCAGAAGGACTGACATGAGGAATTGTTTTGATCCGGCACTGGCGACAACCATACTGCGAGGTATGACCAGTATGGTGACAGATTTCTTGAACACCAATGATGTCACCACTGGTGAGCATCCAATAAACGTTGAAGGAGTATACGCCATCTGGACAAGTGCCTCTCATGCCGGCTGCTTCAAGGGTTTGAAGTTCATTCAATAGTGGCCTTAGAAAGGTATACAAGTCGCCATTATGGTCACCTGGAATAATTGCAACTTGAAGCATATGCTCTTTTTTATATCTATATATTTAACTAATTATTAACTACCATATATAATACATCATAGATAATATGTTTATTATTATGAAACAAAAAAAGTTACCTTTCTTGAGCCGGCAAACCTAATACAACAACGTGTAAAATCGTCATTTTTGAATTGCTACTTTCTTTAAATGCACTAAATCCATCGATAAACAATGAAATGGGAATATCAAGGTTGTTAGGAAATAACTGTTGTTTACGATCACTGAATACTTTTTTCCATCGAATATATCCTCTAGTACATCTTCTTCGGATGACTGATGGGTTTCCAAAAGTAAGTTACGCGCGCATAACCAACTTTGATGTACCTTTCCTTTCACTTCACTCCGACCTCAACAAGTAACGAAAACGAGCTTCTCCTTGTCTTCATCCTCACAACCATCCCACAGCAGCTATTCAAGAAATATAAATCAGTGGATATTCTTTTTTTACTACTACTCACGATAACAAATAATATATAATAAAAACTATATATTTATATATGAATATTAAGCGATTGATAAATAGATACTGATTATATTTTGGATTATATGTTTGGATACACAAGTTGCCAAAAAGAGAAAGTCCTCACTACTACATCTTGAGGCACCTGAAAGGCCTTTTCACATGGTACTTGGATCGCAATGAAATAGGTATATACAAAGAGACTAATTGAAGTAAAACTACTTTTTTCAGGTTAAAAATTAATGTGTAAAAGTGATTTAATACAATGAAAAATATATGATTGAATAAGGTATAAAATAGATGAAAAAATACACGTATTTATATGTAAATGATGTTGATATAGAAATTCAAGTTGAAATTTCAGACTGAGAATGCTGTTTACTTTTCACATCAAGTTTTTTTTCTGGTAGAATTTCAGAGGGATGATAAATGTTGTTGTTGTTGTTGTTGTTGTTGTTGTTTTTTTTTTTTTTTTTTTTTTTTTTTTTTTTTTTTTTTTTTTTTTTTTTTTTTCAATCAATGATATTTTTGATTTGACCGCTTATCATGAGTTAGATAGAAAATGATCTACGTAGTTCTTTTCCCTCCTCATTTACCGTTGGCCAGAGAATGTGTACTCATTCATCTGAGTTAATCTATAACTGAAAAAAAAAGATATTACTTGATGATGCTGTTACTGTTATCGGGGATGATGTTGCTGAAGTTACTGTTGTAGAGGTAGCATTAGATCGATTTTCACTTATTGTACCGTCTCCAACTGCGTGATACTAATGTTCAAACCAAGGAATAAGATGAAATTCATCTTCACTAAGACCTTTTCTTTGACGAATGGTGAGAGCCATTGCAGTGTTAAGTACGTATGAAATTAAGAATGTAAAAATATCGAAGGAGTTTCTAAGAAGTTTGAATAGTAGCATTGAAAGATAGTGGAAATAACGAATATGTACCAAGTAAGGTAACAGCTGGTTTCCGGTCAATAATAGACGCTTTGTACATACAGAGTATAATTAGAGTTATAATAAAAAGTCATGATATCTCTCGAAAAAATACAATTACAAAAGTAATTGTTATATTATGTAGGTATTTTACAGATAAATATGTTAAAAATCTTATGGTTGACTATATCGTACTATAATGATCTTTCAACTATCACAAAATAATTCAATCCCTCAGTAATCTAGCTATATTACAAAAAAAAGCATAGTGTTAAAGAAAAATGACTTTATAATATCTCTTTTTTTTTTTTTTTCTGTTTGAAATTCCGTCCCATAATTTGCATAATGGAACCAACTATTGATTTTTATGGTTATTACTCTTGTCTCCTGTGAAAATGGTAATTTGAAAAGAGTAAAGAAAATGGTTACAAGACAACAATTTTCATGGTAATTGAAGAAAACTAAATCTTGATTTAATTTCAGAGTTGTTTGTCTTTCTCATAGCCCGTGCTTACCCCATCCCCTTTGATCTGTGTACTACATATTTCTTATTATTTAGGAAACTCTAATACCTTTTACAAATAATGTTACGTATATTAAATATAAGATCGCTATCAATAGAAAAAAAAAGAACTAATGTACGTAGAACAATCTTATATATAAGAATATAAATAACAAAAGAAAGATAGCTATATGTTATAGGATGTAGTATCACCTTAGGATTTAGAGTTGAGGATATATCTATTATAAAAAACTACGTACCTTGTCCTTTTCATATTATTAGCTGTAGTATTTATTGTTGTAGTAGTAACTAAAACAAGTCCCTCAATGACGATATTTTCCCTTTTGATTGAATTTTTTCTTTTTGTTTTCTACTACTTATAAAGTGTCATTAACTTTTAGTTTATTATAAAAAAAAAAGTATGATATCATCAATATTTAAAAACGCTTCAAAGGGGTGAGGGACCTTGATTTAACTAAAAAAAAAATACGTAGGACCCTTTGAAGGTGGATTTGTAATCAAATTGGGGGGGAGGAGGACAAGTTCCCGCTGGGACCCGTTGTACAAATTCAGCTATTTTCCGTATGGGGGAGGAAGGATTCCATATATAAGATTTGCATTTTTAGTTAATTCTTTTTCCCTTCTTTCAATATACTAATATAACAAAAAAAAAATGAGTGATATCAAGGTCCTTTTACAAGAATTATTAGAACAAGAAGAACGTTGTCAATTCACACAATTTACTAGTGAAGACGCACTTGAACTAGGTCTACTTATTTTGAAGAATGGCAAAAGTCATTATACACGTCCCATTGTCATTGACATTACTTTAGCTGGTCATCAACTTTTCCATTATGCTATGCAAGGAACGGGTCCTGATAATAATGAATGGGTAGCTCGTAAAAAGTATATATGATATATTATTATTATTTTTGGGTGTAAAAGGTGGAAAGGTGTGTAAAGGTGAACTAACCAAACTCTATTTTTTTTTTTTTTTTTGTTATATAAAAAATTATAGTAAAGCAGTACTTCGATTTAGACATTCTAGTTTTTATATTGGTCGTTATTGTGAAAGTCAAAATAAAACTCTTGAAGAAAAGTATTTTGTAAGTATAATGATAATGATAATAATAATAATAATAAACTTATTTATGATTTTATATAAATTTTTAGGTGAGTGAAAAAGAATATGCTGGACATGGTGGATCATTTCCATTAATTATTAAAAATGTGGGTGTAGTTGGTACAATCACTGTTTCTGGATTAGCACAACAGGTAAATATATATATATATATTAAATATATCTATAAAAAAAAACCAAGATCAATCATTTTAATTCTATTATATATATATATATACATGTATCTGTTAGGATGATCATGCTTTAGTAGTAAAATCAATTGAAGAATATTTAAAGCGACAATAATAAAATGGATGGGAATTTTTTTTTCAATAACCTTATTTTTTGCATAATAACACAGAGTTTTTGGGTTTTGGGGTTAAACTTTTTTTGTTGTAAAACTGCGTATATCATTTTTATTTATTTATTTAATCACTCACTCACTCACTCACTACACACAAAGAGGAAGAGAGAGAGAGAGAGAGAGAGAGAGAGCCTTTTTTTGTATTGTGTCAAAAATCTATTCCCCAATGTTTTATGATTCTTCCATTTCATTTGTTACCACTTTTCGTTTATTTCGAGAACAAAATATTCACCATACTCCTTTTACTGCAGGATGTAAAGCTTTTCTTATATATGATGAAACAAAGGTATATTCTATTTTATTTCAATCAATTGAACAATTAATAAAAAAATAACTTTTTTTTTTTTTTTTTTGATACCCAAATTTATTTAGGAATCCACTGATAGATTACTTATATTATATATACTATATGCACTTTATGCAGACACAATACTTGAACGTAATCCCTTTTTAACATTTTTTTTGGAATTTGTTGTTTCAAGTGAATATCAAAGAGGTAATTCACTTGAACAACAATTTGTTTATTGTATATTGGAAGGTTCTATTATTAAAGTAAGTTATTATATATATTTTATGTAGGGATATATATATATATGGTCAATTGCTGATATACAAATATAATTATTGGGGGTTGGTTTCGGTTTGGGGGGAAATTAGATTAAAGAACATACACCAAAACAAATATGTGATAATCCATTCGAAATAGTACGAAAACCTAATTCAAGTATACAACAACGTATTAATGAATTAGAAAATAGTGTGACTCAATTGATAGGTGATCCGTATGTAATATTTTATTAAATAATTAAGTATAGAAGGATGATTAACAATTATATAATAGGTTAATAACTACTTTATCACCATCCATTAATAAAGAACAACAACCAATGGATTCAAAAACATTTTCACAAACTATTCAATTAATTCATGATGCATGTAAACGAACATTAACGATACCCGAACAACAGGTAATAATAATAATATATATATATATATATATAAAGGTAGAATTGGAGGGTGAGGAGGGGATTCATTTAATAATAATAAATTATATATTATATAAATATTATTATATAGTTTGTTCAAAAAGCATTTAAATCTCATGCATCTAGTGTTGTCAGTCATTGTGAATTATCACCTGAAAAATTACATGATTTAGTGGAAACAAATCATATCTTAGCAATGGATGTAGTACCATTATTTTTTGAACAAGTGGATGATAAAGAGTAAAGTATTATTATTATTATTATTATTATTGATCATGAATAAATTATTATAATACTAATACTAATAATTATAATTATTTTACATAGATATTTATATGGACTTGCAAAAGTTCCTGTTGGGAATACAAGTGTCGAGTTAATTTATCATTTACTTACATCATCTTCATCTTCTATCATTCATAATGATTATGATTTCTTACATATTTATATTTCAAATAGTATTCGTACTTGTGAATTATATGAAGAAGGACCAAGAAAAGATAAATATGTTCGTTTAGTAAGTCTTTTTTTTTTTTTTTTTTCAAAATATAAATTATATATCATTTTTAATTCATATTTTATTTTTAGGTGGCCAAATTTATTCAATCCTTATTAGAAAAAAGGATTATTCCTATAAATGAATATCTTATTGAAATTCAATCTTTTTGTGTTGGATATTTTCGATTTAAAGGTGTAGCAACATTATTTCAATTAGCATCTAGTGAAGCTCAAAAAATGGGATTTGAAATAGATCGTCAACAACAACAACAACAACAACAGCAAGTGGCCATGTAATAATAATAATAATAATAATAAATGGGTTTTTATATGTGTAATAATTTTTTCTTGTATGTACACAATAACTTTTTTTTTAATTATAAATAATAATAATAATAATATAAAAAAAGAAAAAGTTTTTTTTTTGTTTTGTTTTGTATTTGTTTTTTTTTTTTACATGCCACCACCATATTGGTTAGCGGATTCACGTTGAATTCTACCAACATAAGCGCGTGAAACAACGTTCCATGCTTCCATATAACGATCCATACACTTTGACAAACATGCTTGTTCACCACTTTCTAAACGAGCACCAGGCTTGGGAACACACTTGTCATAACATTTTTCGTTGATTTTCTAATTTTATTTTAAATAAGTATGTTTATATATATATATACATATAATGAACCACCCCCGCCCCACTTTTCCGCATATAACAACTTTTAAAAAACCTCCCTTTCATACTATTATTTTTGTCCATTAAAAGAGAGACTTACGTTAATGAGTTCTTGTGCGTTAGCCAAGGCAAGTTCACCACGAACTTTGTCCATGACTTCTTGCTTCTTGTTACCCTATTCAATTATTTAATTCCAAGTAATAAATGAATATATTCTTAGTATAACTAAATTTCCAACGTGTATTATATATATATATTTCTTTATTTTTAATAAAAAATCGCGTACCGAATCAGAAGCACCACCAAAGTTGTAACCCGAGTTATAATCGCTCATTGTTTAATAAGTTGTTAAAATGTTTTTTTTTAAAACAAAAGGTAAAAAGAAAATTTATCCAAAGGGCTTTAATACTAACACACGTAAAAATTAGCACAAAAAAAATAAAACATTTTACTCCGAACTTATTTTTTATTTTTTTGACGGGCAACATAGCTAATGTCCGAGGGGAGGGAATTTGCCGGGGTAAGCCCGTCACTTTTTTCTTTTTTCCTGCGGCTGAATTTGCAGGCCAGCTAATACAAAGTAATATGGAATATGTTTTAACAGGTTATTTATCATTATTTGAAATGATATTAAATATTATTATTTTTACGAGAATTTTCCTGGAATAACTGGATGACTTGCACTTAAACCACCATCAACAGGTATAGCCTATATAAAATTTTATAGAACCAAAAAGAAATGACGAGTAAGTGTATATATCAGCAATGGGTGTTCAAAAAATAGTTGTTCTATATATATATATATATATAGATAACAACAAAAACATTACTTGGCCATTAAGATAAGAAGCTTCATCACTTGATAAAAAGGCAACCACATTTGCAACCTAATAAGAAAAATAAAAGAGATGTTTTTTGATTTATTAGAGAAAGGGTGAGAAAATTTGAACAAAATTATAAAGCATAATTACCTCTGCGGGAACAGCATAACGTCGAGTAGGATTTAATTGACCAATTTTATGGGATGTACCTCTTGATTTTGCATAATCAAACGTTTTAATCGTCATACCTGTTTCAATAATACCCTAATCATTGATTATAATTATAACAAATATTAAGATATAAGTATATATCTATTTTTTATTTTATTTTATAATATATCATAGTATGTTATTAGTTAATACATTACAGGACAGACAGCATTTGTTCGAACATTTGTTCCCGCATATTGATAAGCACTCGTTTGACATAAATTAATTACACTATATGATATGATATAAAATAAAATCATTTAATATATAATATCTATATAAATGTAATATTTGTATATAGTAAAAAAAACTAACGCTGCTTTGGCCGCTGAATAATGGGGTGGACCTGCACCTGAACGTAAACCAGCCACTATATAAAATAGATATGCTTTACATTAGATAAAAAGGTTTACAAAATCCACAACAATAATAACAAAAAAAAAAAAAGACTTACCTGAAGCAGTACAAATAATAGATCCTCCCGAAAATTCTTTTCCACCTTTACCCACTTGTTGCATTGCTTTACCAGCAATTTTTAATGCCAAAAAGGCACTTAATGAATTAACACGTATTACTTCCATAAACCAAGCTTCATCCACATCTTTCAATAAAAGATGTTTTGAACTCATACCAGCATTGGCGAAAAAGACATCTAAACGACCAAAAGATTCTATTGCTTCATTCACAATACTAGTAACACCTTCAGTAGAAGCAGCATCTAATTGTCGTGGAATACAAGCAACGTTGGGATAATTCATTTCAATATCTCGAGCGAGTGATTCTAAATGATCATCTCTTAAATCAGTAGCAAAGATTACTTTGGGGCCCCATTTGGCAAGTGCATAAACTGTTGCTCGTCTATGAATATAATTTGTAAAGATAATTATCAATGAAGGGAAAGGGGGGAGGGATGGGTTTTATAATAATAAAACAGTTTACCCGATGCCTTGAACTGAATTAGCACCAGTAACAATGCACACTTTTCCTTCGAGAGAAGGTCCTACTTTTGCAAAGTGAGCAGTAATTTGTCCTACACGTGTATTTGCAGTTGTATTCATATTTAATAATTTATAAAGTACGTAAAAAGTAATAAAAAAGAGGTGCGAAAAAAAGAAAGAAAGAAAAAGGTTTTATGCAAAAAAAAAAAATAAAAATAAAAAAAAATATCTAATTAAAAGTCTTCAGATTAAGTTTCTCATGTTAGTCATACATTTTCTTCATCATTTTTTTTTTTTTTTAGAAATACCTGGGAAAATAATGAAATGTTTAATATATTTGTTAGTTCTGTGAACCATGTTCAATTAGTAAGTTTTTTAAGATTTGGTGAAATGTGTATGTTTTGAGGTCCAGCTGCTTTAACAAATTATTTATACCATTTTTTCCCCTATTTAATTTTTTTTTATTCTTTTATTTTCCATTTATATAACATGAATCCATTGAGACATGGTAATTTTCGAATAAAAGATATATATACATTTACCTCATTGAATTGAAAATACATGTATTTTAAAAATCTACTCGTTTTATTGCCAATCGCATCCATTTTATTAGTTTCGAATACCTTTATTTCTCGGTCAAAAACACCATTGATAACATCCAACATCTTGACACAACAAAAACAATTACTTGTTCAACAACAACAACAATGGAATTCAATTTTTCCATTAGTACCCATACGATGTATTTCTTCATATCATTTTGATACATTTAAATTTGTAGAAAGATTAGAAGCAGAAGGTTTTTCTAGAGAACAAAGTGAAGCTATTATGGCATCATTACGTGAAGTAATATCCGAAAGGTAATATCAAGTTTTTTTTTTGATTTGATTTACAAATTAAAAAAAGGAGGATAAATAAATATATAACTCATGACAACGATAGTATGACAGATGCTACAAAAGGCATGGTTACTAAAGCAGAACAAGAAAAGGTAATATAACATTTAATCGCTATGACAACAAATGATGCAAGTCAGTGGGGGGAAAGGAAGGGAAAGATAAGATAGACAGATAAATAAAATTAACAAAAACATGAAAACGAACATATGGGATGGAATTAGACAGTATACACATATAAAGTGGATTTTGCCCACTTGAAATCCGAAATTCAATTATTGGAAAAGAACGACTTTACAGTAATGAAAGCTGAAAATGATCGATTATTAGGCGAAGTAGAAAAATTACGTCAAAAATTAAGAGAAGAAATTACTCGATCACAAGCCAATGTTCGATTAGATTTACATTTAGAAAAAGGTAGAATTCGTGATGAAGCAAGTGCACAAGAAATTAAAATAAAAGAAACCGATACCCGAATAGAAAGTGAAATTGCAGGTTTAAGAACTCAAATGGAAGCTATCAAATTTCAAATTTTACAATATATGATCGGTAAGTAAAAAACATTGGAATATTTTTTATGCAGTTTTTTTTTTTGAAGACTATTTTAACTTTTGTTTTTATAATTATTTAGGTACTATCACTGGTGCTGGTGCATTGTTCCTTGCTTATCTTCGTATGCTTCGATAAATACATTACACATATATATATATTTGAATTAAAAAATAAATAAAGTATATTAAATTCTTTTTATTTCCTCCTGTGATCAAAAAAAAAAAGTGTGAGTTACTCACATTTACATAGATTCAAATGAGGATAACACGCGACATCTTGTGAATTCATTTTTGACCAATAATAATAAAAGTCCTATTTTTGTGATTTTTGCTTCTCTCTCCTTCTTTTTTTTTTTTTCAAACCTTTTCCTTTTTCTCTTTTTTTTTTTTTCGAAAAAAGTATATATGACAGATAAAGATAATAAAAAATCGGGTCAACCACAACAACAGAGTAGACCCCCTATAAAAGAAAGTAAAAGTTCATTAGCTTTATTACCATTAACTCATCGAGCAGGTGGACATGTTCGTATGTTTCGACTTGCTAATGGAGCTATATGTAAAGCTATTAGTGACAAAGAACGTGAATTTTATGAAGATCTTGAACGAAAACCTAAATGTCAATCTTTTATACCACGTTATATGGGTGTTATTATTATATCTGACCATCAAACACAAGGACCAAGAATTATTTTAGAACGTGATAGACGCCGTTTAAAACAATTTACTCCACCTAATTCTTCTTCTTCTTCAACTAATATTCATGCTTCAGGTTTTATGAGACCTATGAGAAGATCGACTACAGTAGTCATGTCATCAGAACCTGCTGAATCCATTACACATACTGTATTACCTGTTTATCGAAATGGTCATCCACCTTATTATAATCCAATGAATCATCCACAGAAAAAATATATACGATCTATTTCATGTCCTCCTATTTTACGCATTGAGAAATTGGATAAAAAACAACAACAACAAAGACATCAACAACAACAAACATCGATGGTTTCTATAAAAAATGATAAAGAGAATGAAAACGAAATAGATCGAAAAAAAGAAAATCAAAGACAAAAAGAGAAAGAACAGCAGTTATTAGATCAAGAAGATTTGCATGAATTTATTGTTATGGAAGATTTAACTTTTGGAATGAAACATCCATGTGTTTTAGATTTAAAAATGGGAACAAGACAATATGGTGTTTATGCTTTAGAATCTAAAATGAAAAGTCAAACAACAAAATGTGAAAAATCAACAAGTAAATCTTTAGGTGTTCGTATGTGTGGGATGCAGGTATAGACAAATATATATATATATCTATTTATGCAACATAAAAAAGAAGTAAGGTACTAATAGATTTAGTATGATTATTATAGGTATATAGGGCAAGAACAGGAAAATGTCAAAGTCAAGATAAATATGTTGGACGAGAATTAGATACAGATGGTTTTCGTGATACTTTATATTCTTTTTTATTTGATGGTGCACGATTATTAGTAGAATATATACCTGACTTGATAAACAAATTATGGGAATTGGAACGAGTGATTAAAACAATGCATGGATATCGATTTTTTGGTTCAAGTTTACTTATAATTTACGATGGAGCAGATACTACTAAACCTGTAGATCTTCGATTAATTGATTTTGCTCATTGTGTTACTCAACAAGAATTCTTACAAAATTATTCTAATATGACATACCCACCCGAACATTCTATTGATCAACCGGATCATGGATATTTGAAAGGATTACATACATTGATGCATATGTTACAAACAATAGCATCTCGTCATTTTAATGCCTCTCCCATCTAATATTGCTAATGACTAAAACTATATATATGTATATATATTATTATTACACTATATTTTTTTTTATTATAAAAATCATCCTACGTATTAGAAAATGTATCATACAGAAAAAAAAATTACCTCCTCCTGTTTCTCCTTTTACATTGGTTTATTATACATATATGTCTAGCTTCATTTTATTTTATTTTTGTAAATATATAATGAATTCTTTATTTTTTGTTTTATAAAATGTATAGATACTGTGGTGTATATATGGGATGGGTGAGAATAAATATTGATACTTTTGTGTGTGTGTGTGTGTGTGCGTGATTGATCTATTATAAATCTATTATAAAAGGACAGAAAATTACTATATACAAAAAAAAAAGTTTTGTGTCTACAAAATAATAAACTAAATATAACACACACAAAAAAAAAAAAAGAGAGAGAGAGAGAGAAAGAGAGACCGAAATAAAAAAAAAAAAGCATTTTCTTAATCATTTTCAGGTCTTAATCTCATTTCTTTACGTAATTGATCAGTTAATGGGATATCGTTTTCACAACGTTCACATTTACATTGGAACATATATGTTTTATCCAAATAATTCACTCTCGTTTCCTTGTTCCAACGAGGATTAACATAAGTTTCACAAAGTTGATCTCCTTTTTTGATATCACGAAGAGCACGAACAACAATTCGATATTGTGCCTTTGTATTTCCATATTCAATAGCCACATTAGGAATACAACTATGATTCATATGAGATTGTACAAGATACATGCCACCACTTTGGTTATTGATATTGAATTTACCCAAATATTCTAAAAAGGTATCCTCATCATCAAATAATTTCTTTTCCAAAGCTTCTGGTAATGGTTTTTCAATCTTGCATTTTTTAGGTGGTTGTTGATATGCTTTTTTTAATAATCCGCGTGCCTTTGCCCAAAGTTCACGCGTAGGTGATTCCTATTTTATCCATTTTTTTTTAGTTATATTATCTAGTTATGCTCCCCCTCTTATACATATAAAAATATTTTACCATAAAAATCCATTCAGTTTCTTTCGCTTGTCTTTCTGCTTGATTCACAGTAGCGAAAGCATCATAATGCATCAATACTGTATCTAATTCACCACG
Organism: Circinella minor; assembly: GCA_016758965.1. NCBI lineage: Eukaryota > Fungi > Mucoromycota > Mucoromycetes > Mucorales > Lichtheimiaceae > Circinella > Circinella minor. The sequence continues at coordinate 125,117 of JAEPRB010000093.1, read as the reverse complement.
TTGATGAGCCAAAATCATATGAGCATACATACGAGAAACAGCCATAGGAGCTGACCAATTTTCACCTTCACAAAAGTTTTGAAAATCTTTCATAGCAGGATTCATACGAGTACATTCAAGACGATGAAATGTTTCCCAAGCCAAGGTTTTACAGGTACGAGAACAATAAGTCATATCACAATGAGGACAACGAACACCCAATAAACTGAGACGCATGAATGGCTTAGCACACATACCACATGCACTTCCTTCTCTAGCCAAATTAAATCCTTCCCAAGGTGGGAAATACATAAAAGGAGATTCTTCAAATACTGTTTCATTGGCTTTAATATCACGAGCTGCAAAAAGACCTTTGCCAGTAACTGGATCAATCATTTTAGACTATTTTATATATGTGTTGTCGGGTTTAAAACAAAAGTTAATATGTATATATGTATATATATAAATCGATATTTTTTTTTATTATATACATTACCACAACATTAGTAGATACTGATTTCAAGTCCAATTTAGGATCAATAAAAGAAACAGGAATAGAAGGATCATCAGCCATACCACTTTTTGTAGGTTGTAAAGTATTGGTTAAACCTTGTGTTTGCATGAGTTTTTTAACACGTTTTTCTGAAACACTCCAAGAAGGTTGTTCTTCTGTTACTTGACTTGTTACTTTTTTAATACCATATTCAGGAAAACTAATTTTAATTTTTTGAATGGCATCGATCAAGTCTTCTTGTGAAGGAATAGTTTTATTATCGTCGGACATGTTTTTTTTTTTTCGTGTATAAAATGTGAAAACGATCGGCGCGCGCGCGAGATTTTCAAAGTATTAGGAAAAAAAAAAAAAAAAGTTTCAGAAAAAAAAAATTATGACGCGGGGGGGTTGGTGGGGGGGTGAGAAAGGGGAACAATACCAAAAAGAGAGCGTGGCTTGAAACGTTTTTTTTTTTAAAAAAAAAACTACACCACGTTGGTGCATTATAATAATATTATTGGTTAATAAAATACCGAATTAGCCAATAAAAGTGGATTCAAAAATAGGTACAAAAACCAAAGATCTTTTTTTTTTTTTTATTTCACTCTCATTTTTTTAACGATTTTATAAACATAAAGTTGAACGCAAACTATTCAAAATGTGGTGATGTAATCCTATTTTATAAATAGAGTTAAACTTTGGATGAAAGAAAAAAAAGGGAAGGAGGGTTTTTTGATCTTTATACTTTTTTTTTTTGATCCATTTCCATTTATGTACTACAGAGTTTAATGCGGCGCCATATTCATCACTATAACAACAGACACTTGAATACATGTCTTTGGATAGAAAAAATAGTAATTATTCTACCATCGTTTTTTTTTTTTAAAAAAAAAGTAGTTTATTGTGTGTAATTGAATTAAATAATGTATTATAACTTTATCATGTATAACATAGAACACGACATATACAGTTATGCATCTAAACTTTACATAATATAGAAAATCAGATTTAACTCAGTCAATTTACTAAAGTTGTTTAACATAGTAGATGAAGATATACAGCTATTATAATACAATGTAATAGAAATATTCGGTAAGGAACGAAAAATTCGGAGTTCTATTCTATAAAAGAGAATGCATTGACTTCAAAAAATTAAATTTGATTGGATAGAAATTAAAAAAGAAAACGCATGCCAAAGATTCTCTTTTTCTTATTTTTCCTTTTTCTTTTTTTTTGTTTCTTTTTCTTTCTTTTTTCATATCGGTTTCTTTCCCTTTTTTTTTTTTTTTTCAAATAAATAATGTCTGATAATAATAATGTACTTGAATCAGTTACTGGTAAAAGAATCGCGTTACCAGTAAGAGTTGAACCCAAGGTATTTTTTGCAAACGAACGTACCTTCTTGTCATGGCTTAACTTTACAGTTGTTCTCGGTGGTCTAGCTATGGGTTTATTGAATTTTGGTGATCGTATTGGACGTATGTCGGCTGTTTTATTTACTGTGATTGCTATGGGTGTCATGGTATATGCTCTTTATACATTCCATTGGCGTGCTACTAAAATTCGTAACCGAGAAGCTGCTCCTTATGATGATCGAGTGGGTCCTACTGTTCTTTGTATTTTCTTACTTGCTGCTATCCTTGTTAATTTCTATTGTAAGTATTATTATTGTTTGGGGGGATTAGAAGGGAGATAAGGTTTGGATTTGGTGTTTAAGGAAATCTATAATAATTAATCGTTTTTTTTCTTTTATCAACAGTACGTATTGGAACCGAATAAATATAACAAGTTGTACTTTTTCTATACCCTTTTCTTCTTCTACTCCTTCATAAACTTAGCTTATCAAAGAACTACGATCACCAAAAAAAAAAAAAATTATCACGCATTCCAATCCATATATATATATATATATATGTATATAATACATACGCTCATTTTTCTTTTACATTTGCTTACAAACAACTCTTTTTTTTTTAAAAAAAAAAAAAAAATAACCAGATCCTCTCTCTCTTTTGGATTGATTTCAATGGGAAATAAAAAAAAATGTTTCAGAAAATAGATGTTTTGAAACGCCGGTTTGTAATATTATTATGTAGTGTGTAGTGTTTTAAGTTAACAAAAAAGAAAACAAAAGAAAAGAAAAAGAGAAGGAAGGGGGGGGAGGGGATAAGGGGATTACACAAGTATACCATGATATTCAGCTTTTGGATATTTTTTAATTAATTCATTCCATTGAACTATAAATCGATCTACAAAAAAATATAATAATTTGCCTGTCAATGATAAACTTGTGACTCGAGCAAATGATTCAATATAAATGATTTCAATGCGTTGTTTTCGAATACCAAGTATCTATCAATTTTTTTAAAAAAAACAGTTTGTAATTTTAACTTAATATAAATAATACATAGGACATGTAAGGAGAAGTTAGATAATAATTTACTCTGACAAGATAGGCTGCCATACAGATTGGAATACAGCTTCCTGGACCATTACACAAAATCTAAAATAATCCAATAACAAATATTTTTTAGTTTTTTATCCATGAATTATAAACAATCAGTTAACTATTTGTTATTTGTTATTATTATACATTACCAGATCAGGCATAGTTTTTAAAATAATACGTATAGATACCATAAGAGCACATATCATATTCCAAGGAACTTTAGTCCAACTTTGACCGACCTCACGTGCTCGAGGTAATCGATACACAATAGCCTGTTTTTTTTTATTTATTTATTTAATCAATCCCCTTCTTTTTTTTTATTGTTTGATAATATTAAACTTACTTTTGAATCTTGTGCTTTTGCTTTAGATTCACTTAAAGTATCAGATTCTGCAACAATATAATAACGTGGTGTATATAAATCTGAATTTAAAGGTTTGATTAATGTCATCATTTCTGCTGTATGACCACCTATATTATTATAATAATATATGGAATGTTAATACGTGGTTATTATTTTATACAACTTTTTTTCTAAAAAAAAAAAAAAAAAAAAAAAAAAAAATTCAAACCTGCCCGATCCTAGAAAAATGAGCGTTTTACAACTTGAATTACGTTGATGGAGTGGTTGACTGGCATGGTGTCCTGGTATAATTTGCCATAATCGTAACACGATGACTATTATTATTAAAATGACTATAATACTAAACGCGAACAGTAGCATTATTTCGAATATGCGGAAAAAAAGAAAAAAAAGGGGAAAAAAAAAAAAGTTGGTTCTAAATTTTTTTTTTTTGCCTGTGGCCGGATTTTTTATTTGCTAATTATTGTAGAAATGCGTAACATTGGTACCAAATTTTGTTTTATTTCTATAGCAACAAAAAAAAAAAAGACTATCAGAATAAACATATTGTGATATTAAATATCGTTTTTTTTTTCATGTATATTTTCATTTGCTACTATATTGAAACGTATTGGAAACAATTTATAGCTTTATAACAGCAAAAACGGATATGAGGAGGAATGAATTGATAATCGCTTCTGAACTACATGGTCACCAATGATTTGTTCGTTATTTTTTCGAGTTCAAGAATAATATTATAATAGTCTAACTGATTATGTCTTTCTAAGATTCAAAGTTTATAGGGTATTCATTCATCTATATATCAAATCATCCTTCGAATCCGCTGAAATCCAGCGACAATAGTGTACTGAGAGTGTAGGTATTAGCAATAAATGAGGATCTTATGCCTACATATAATGATAATAAAACGGTTTAGTATTTACTTGCTCTCATATATATTATGTCTACATTCAGTGATTGATTTATAAATTATTTTATTTATACAAAACTATTGTCTTTTTTTTCCCCTGCTTATTATAAGAAGAAAAAAAAAAGAATAGGTATTATTTTATTGACGAGTACGATCTCGTATAGAAAAGAACATGGGACCAAGTTCTGCCAACCAATAAGGATCAACGGATGTAACACATTGCATGAATTCTTTTGATGTTAAAACAAGTTCATGATATACCACATAATCAGGTGTGAAACCAGCACCAAACAATGCACTTGTTGGATGTAAATGACATTTCATACCAGATCGACAATTGACATATTCTCCAATACCCTTGAGTCGTGCTGCTTGATGGAAGTAAGCAGAACAAATACATTTTCTATAATAATGATAATAATTCAAAAATGAACAAAGTATTAATAATCATTAAAAAACAGAATAGTTTTGTAAATGAAAAAAAAAAAAAAAGCTAACCTGATAATATCCCAATCCGTTCCACAAGAAACATATGGCATTTTTACAGATTTCATAATATCAATCAATTGTGATCTAACTTCTCTTGCTTTTCGCATTGCTTTTGAATGAACAAAATGTTTTGTACACCAATCATCTCGATAACTAATATATCCATGAGTATTTTAAATTATCTATTCATAGGTAATGTATATATAAAGCTATCATATAGTACTTACTTGTTACTCTTCCATTGTGTATACACGTGAAGAAGTGTAAGATGATCACTTTCTGGTACAAAGAATTTTTCACGAGCTGCATCACTTTCTTCCATTCGTTCTTTGGGTCGATAAAAAACAGATGGTACAGAAAGCATAGATACAATGGTCTACATAACACATATTATGTGTTTAACATAAGAAAAATTATTATTATTTTGCAGAATTAAAAAAAAAATTGAATTACATAGAACAAGAAACGAGTATCAAACTTACCACAACTTCAGCAGTACAACCCTGTTCTTCAGCTGTAATAAGCATTTTTGCCAACGAAGGATCCAATGGAAACTCGTTCATTTTTTGTCCAACTTCTGTTAAATCTCCATTATTATCAAAGGCACCCAATATCCATAATTGATACATTGAATTAAGAATATTGTCTTGTGGAGGTGGATCCATAAAATCAAAGTCTAATAAGTTCTTGACACCAAGACATTTTAATTGTAAAACAACACTTGCAAGATTAGTTCGTTGAATTTCTGGAATAGTATTAAAAAACATTTCATTTCGATATGCTTCTTCTGTGTATAGTCGATAAGCAACACTAACATTTCCAAAAAAAAAAAAAAAAAAAAAAAAAAAAAAAAAGTGTTAAGACTATCTTACAATAGAAAGTGAAAAAGCTTACATATAGAAAGAAAGGAATACAAACTTACCCTGGACCTGTTCTTCCTGCACGACCACTACGTTGATTACCATTTGCTTGACTGATAGGTGTAACTTGTAAAGCATCCATACCAATTCGTGGATTATATACTTTCAGCTTACAATAACCGGTATCAACAACATACATGATACCATCAACTATATAATGAATTCATAAGTATAAATACTATATATAACTCATCTCAAAATTGTTACTTTACCTGTTAAAGATGTTTCTGCAATGTTTGTAGCAACAATAACTTTTCTTGCATTATTTTCTGATCTTTGGAAAATCTTTGCTTGAAGATCAGCTGGAAGTTGTGAATAAATTGGTAAAATAGCGAGCGGAGGAGGATTTTCTAACTGTTCCAAACGTTCTATAATAAAATAAGGTGTGATATATATTCAACGTTTAATAAACAATGGAATAATTGCATAATATATATATATATATATATTACCTTTTAAAACTTGACAAGTCACTTCAATATCTTCTTGACCAGTCATAAAAACAAGAATATCTCCAGCAGGTTGTGATAAATGAATAGCAAGTGTTTGTTTAACTGCACTATCAACATAATCTTCACATGATGTTTTACTAAACATGACATCGACAGGGAAAGTACGGCCAGGAATATAGAAACAAGGTGCATTACCGAAAAATTGAGAGAACTACATATACGAAATTAGATATATTTTTTAAGTATGTTATCTTTTCTTTCATATTCAATTATAAAATCAAGCCTAGACTTACTCTTTCAGCATTCATAGTAGCGGATGTTACAATTAATTTAAGATCACGTCGTCTAGCCATCACTTTTTAAAATAAAAATAAAGTTAATAAAAGTAAAAATAGCAGCAGAAAAAAAAACAATACCTTTCTTTAAAAGACCCATCAAGACATCAGTATTTAATGCACGTTCGTGAGCTTCATCCATAATAATAGCACTGTATTGATCAAGATCTGGAGAGCTCATAGATTCACGAAGTAAAATACCATCCGTCATATCTATAAAATAAAATAATCTGTAAGTGAGTAAAATGATTTTTTTGAGAAAAGTATAAAAAATTATATATATTTTTTTTACATTTGATAAGAGTATTTTCTGATGTTTGATCTTCGAAACGAATAGAATATCCAACAAGATCACCAAGTTTTGTCTATTATTAGTTAAAAAAAAGTTAAAGAAAAAGAAGAAATTTGTTAAAAAAAATCATGAAAAAGATGATGTAAGATATTAGTGTTTTTTTTTCTTCTTTGACACACTAACTGAGACTTACTCCAACTTCCTCAGCTACACGCTTAGCAACAGACATGGCTGCTACACGACGTGGTTGAGTACAACTGATTTTACCATATTTAGTATAACCATCTTCATGTAAATATTGTGTTAACTGGGTTGTTTTACCTATACAAATTATCAGTTCAATGAATTTCGGTTAGAATCCTATTTATTATTTTAAGAAAATAAAACATTATTATCATACCAGAACCAGTTTCACCAACAATAATAACCACTATTATATACAAATTAGAGTAATAAAAAGTTAATTAACTCCATTTTTTTTTCTTATCATTATCGTTTATCAAATATATAATTTTTTTTTTTACCTTGACTATCACGAACAACACGTAGTAATTCCTCTCGAACAGCAAATACTGGCAAGAATTCTCGTTGTTCACGCATTGTTTTTGTTCTTGCAAATTCACTAGCTGCTTCCGAGTTTTTAAGATGAGAAGCAAATTTTGAATCAGCTCTTGCGTCCTCTTCTCCGCCTCCTTTTTCTTCATCTATTCGTTATGTGTGTGTGTGTGTACGTCGTTGTTGTTAGTTAGTTATACATAACATATTATATAATTAGACAACTTATTGATATCATTTTATACTATTATTTTTCTACCTTTTTGTTCATTGCTTTTAACACCCATGACATTGCCTAATGTTGTTCCTGCCAACTCAAACTTTGTAGCCTTTGCACGTTCTGCTTGTTCACGTTTTTCTCGAACAAGTCTACTTCCTTTTTTCGATAGAATAGCGAGATCGGATGTAGGATCTCTTACGTGTTGAACAGCTTCAAGCTGTTTGGTAAATACAATACGGCCACTTAAGAATGGAGGTTTTATATCATGAACAAGAACATGTACTCGATTCTATATAATATATGAATCCCAAGATAATTAATATCTCTATTTCAACTTGGCTTCATTAAATGTTCACAAACTTTCTCTCTCTATATATAATTACCTCGCTATCATCATCAAAGTCTGTGTCAATTTCTCTACGTTGAGCTACACCACTACTTAACATTCGACTTGTTTCCCACATCTCTGTATCACGATTATATTGTGCTTGACGTGCTGATAATTTCTTAATTTGTTTTTGTTCCAAAGATTCTTCCTTTAATTTAGTAGTTGATTCATATTCTGCAAATGGATTATGTGTTTCATCCATAGCTCCTGTTTCTTCCATTGAATACCAATCTCGATCCAATTGTGCTTGTTCTTCTTCCCAACGTTGTCGATCATCACTATCTCCTTCAAATTCTTCTGGATATTCTAATGCTCTTTCATCCATAGCCGATGATCCAATAGCAGGAGTACCGTATCTTGGATCTGTTCTCGGACCTCCTGATCTACCACTCATATATCCACTATCTCTTGATGATGTCATACGTTGTCGACTAGGTGTACCAGGTTCTCCTCTTCTAGAAGGTGTCATGGATGCCCATTGACTGCGCTTTATCAATCCACCACGTCGAGGTGTTTCTGAACCTTCAAAATCTTCGCGTCTTCTTCTACTACTGTCTCGTCTATCATCTCGTCTATCATCCCTCCGATCATCCCTTCGATCATCCCTTCGACTGTCTCGTCTATTATCTCTTCCATCATCTCTTCTACTATCTTGTCGCGAATAATCTAATCAATACATATATACATTATTATATAAAAGTATATATTTATTTCCACATTTACCCTTGCCATCCCTTTTTTTTTTTGTTTTTTACCTCGCTCTCTTTCTCGTCGTTTTCTACTATCCATACGATCCAATGCATAATCTAAATCTGAAGTTGAACGTGAAGGTGTTTCCATTCCAGAACTACGATAATGACGTCGATGTCTATTCATTCGTTCTATTATATCACATAAAATAACAAGCAACTAAAGATGAGTTCTCCCTTCCCCAGGTATAAAATTTTCATTTTATCATATAGTATTAAAAATGGTTTACCATTATCATCAATTATAGATGACGATTTATCATCTTCTTCTTCTTCATCATCCCAAGATCGAGGAGGTATTATTTTAGGTTTTTTTGCTACTTGTTCTTCTTCATCTGCTTTTTCAGCTGCTTTTTTTGCTGCTTCAGCTGCTCTTTTTTTTTGTGCTAATTTATCTAAACCATAATTCGATGTTCGTGGTTGAGGTGCTTTAAATATAGGTCGTTGCTATATATATATATATATATATATAAATATACAATTAAAAAAAAAGTCTTCATATTTTTTTTTTTTTTTTTTTTTTTTTTGCATAAATTTTATATAATCGAAGTATATAACCTTACATCGTCTGTTTTTGATGACTTATTACGTGTTATTAAACCACCAGGAAGATTATTACCGAGCATTAAAACTTCACCACTTGAATTTCCATCTGAAATTGGTTTGACTCGATCACTCAATGTACTTTGTTCGCGTGAGTTTGATTTGATCGATTGTAAATGGTTTTGAATATTATTAAATGTTTCGAGTAAAAAATCTCGTTGAAATCGACCAAACGTTTGACATGCTAAAAACAAAAAAAAACAATAGTAACAAAATAATGTTATTCATAGTAAGAAAAAAAAAAGTTCAAATGGAAATACAAAACAAAAAAAAAAAAAAAAAAGAGACAGGATCGATCGGATAGAAAGTTTTATGTAGATTACCATTAGCAAATCTATCAAAATTCTTGTCATTTTTTGCAAGCTGTACTACTCGTTTAGCAAGAAGATCATTTGGATTTGTAAGATTAAGGGCACGAGACAGTTCAATGGCCAATTCATGTGTAAACCCATCCACAGATTCACGCTTATCACTCATGGTGGGGGTTTTTTTTATGTGTCTGATAATAAAAAAAAAAAGAAGGAAAAAAAAAGGTGGTTTAAGTTAGTGGTATCTGAAATAAATTATCTAACCCTCCAAACCTTCTTCAGCTTGCATTTTCTCTCTTTCTCTTCATAACTCTCTTTTTATTTGTTAGAAACAAAAAAAAAAAAAAACCAGCCAAAATGACGACACCTGTTGTTCTTGACGAAGATACTTATACAGAAGCACTTAGTAGTATCATCGAACGAGATTTTTTTCCACATCTGGCTAAAGTAAAAGCACAACAAAATTATTTACAAGCACAACAATCGGGTACTTTGGCAGATCTGGAACGTGCTACAAAAACATTACATCGACTTCAAACACCCAATAATCGTTCAAGTGCTACTCCCATTAAAGGTATTCTATTCTTCTTCTGTTTTTTTTTAAATGTTGTTATATTTTTGCTGTTTTTCTTTTGCTAGAAAAAAAAAAGGTATTAAATATTTTATGAAATAAAATAAAAACTAGGATCAACGACCATATCCACGAATAATGATAGTTCAGCTAGTAACATCAGTCAATCTGTACCATTGAACTATTATAATCCTGAAGAAAGCGAATTAGCTGATCGTGTAAATCTTGATCTTTCTCTTGATCAATTTCAATCATTATATACAAGGTAAATAAAAATTGGAATAAAGAATAATAAAAAAAAGAGGTTCTATGGGATTGGATATATATATATATATATATATATATTCACAGAATCAGGATAGAATGGATGTGTAACATATATGTTAATATTCACTTCTTTTTATACAAATATAATAGTGAAGATAATTCATCATTTACTGAGATATTGGATCGAACTAATGCAAAACGTCGAGAAAAATATAAATGGTTATTGGATAAAGAGAAAGCACCAATGCTTACACATGAAGAAAAAAAGATGATTGAACATGCAACTACTCCTGCAACATGGAAATATACCGCAAAAAACGCATTAATGTACATACCAAATGGTACTGGTGAATCATTACTTAATGAAGCTGATTCTCGAGCACCAGCAAAGGCAATTAATTATACCAATACTCAATTTAAAGTACCAGAGGTAAAAAAAAAAAAAAAAAAGTTTATTTCTTACATTATTAATACCTCAATCCTGGAGGATCAATATGGAAGGAAACTAAGATTATCTTTTGGGGTTGTTTTTTTTTTAAAAATAATAATAATAATAATAATAATAATCTGTATTTAACTCCATATATTATATTACATTTATTTGTAGTTACCTACTTTACGACGACCCAATACTACTGATCAAGCAGTAACAACAACACCTTGGCAAAATTTATCCGGAGTTGGTGATGATGGTGAATCAGTATATTCAGATGCCAATTCGGATTATCGAGGTTATCGTCTAGTAGATTCTACACCCACATTAACGCCAAGTCGAATAGGAACACCATTAATGACATGGGGTGATATTGAAGGAACGCCATTATTAATTACATCTGGATCAGAAACACCAGGTAAAGTATAAAATGTTTAAGGAAAAGAGGGGAGATGCGAAAGAGACGGTATATTAATATGTGATATAACTCAATATTAATATTATTATTATTATAGGGCCTCAATTTTCATTACCCAAGGAATCTAGAAGAGAACAATTAGGAAAAAAGCTTTCAGAAAAAGCATCACGAGCTCATCGAAAAAGAGTGTCTGAAAACGTATTACGAGGTACACCACGACGATCCAATAGAGGTTTACAAACACCTGCTGCGCAACATTTACTACGACAAAGTCATAATACGCCACGAAGTAGTTCTGGATTTGGTGATGCATTACGTTCTTCTTATGGTGGTAATACACCTCGTACACCTCGTATGGGAACAAGCAGTAGAACACCAGGTGCGACACCAACACCCCTTTTTCGTGCAGGTGTCACTCCTGTCTCAAAATTTCAATCACCTGTACCAAAAGAATGAATTGATTAGCAGGATCCAATTCACTAATTTAAACAAATGGAAAACATATCAACTATACAGCTTATATATAAATATATAGTCACACAGAAAAACGTCTATACAGCAAATTCATCACATCTGTCTTAAAATCCATTCATCCTTATTACTAAATCCACAAGTCATATATTATATATCTATATTAACTTCGTAAATAGCGCATTCTATTAAAAAAAATACATAATTTGTATCTTGTTTATATTATTTATATATACCTCAATCATCATGTATTTTTCCACCAGAGAGTTTTTATACATGAATTAAAAGAACAGAGTCGTAGCAAAATGGGATCAAATCTGTGGAGGGGGGAGGAGCCGGATTATTGGAGATGTGGCACTAAAACGGTACAATATTTTTTGTTGAGATTATTTTGTTTTTTGTTTTATATATCATAATTATCAGTTATTTTATTTTACTTTCATATGCTTTTGTAATGACATATAGAAAGGGCGCCATGACTAATGTTTCTGCTAATAGGATGGGTAAAACTGTTAAACATAAACTATACGTACCAGTGAAACAAAGTATATTTTTTTTTATTTTGAAAGAAAAAACGGTTACAATAAAGTGATAGTGCTGTTATCCGCATTTAGTATAATTTATCATAGAGATTCATGTAAAACAGAAACAATTGTTTTCCAATTGCAATGTTTTCGATAAGAAAAGGGACATTTAGGAAAATAAGCTATCACTTGTTTTATTGATAAATTAAATACAATGAAACGTCTAGAGTTCTTTTATTTACAATATAAACAGGACAATAACAAAAAGAGAAAAAAAAAAGAGATCGTCGTCCGTATAGTAATTTATGACATGCTGAGTATTTATTAAAGTTAAAGATTTACACAGTTAAGGGTAGCTCATCAATGGATTGATAACAATGTACAATGACTTTCTGCATCTTATCTACTATACCTCAAATAAAAGATCATTATCCTTCGTTTATTTTATAACTAGTCACAGTTAATATGATTGATATTACAGCAACAAAAACCATGTCTAAAAAAATTAATGGAAACTTTCTGTTGTTGTTACTATTTCAAAATCCCTTGAATGTTGTAGATTCTGTAAAAAAAGAGAAAAGCCTGGACTTATATTATGTTTACCCAATAAATAACACACAGGCCAATGATATGATTTTAACACCTCACGTGTAAAATTTCAAAACAGTAAAATTATCATGCTGTCAGATTATTAACTCTGACTTTAATATCCCATGTACGAATGTATAAATTATAGATTCGAATGAGCTCATTAACAAGCAACAGTAATCAATTAATTGTTTATATGTTTATGTTACATTAGGTTTTTTATTTTTATTTTTTGTTGCTAGGCTATTACGTACAGAAGATGTGTCAGATTGATCTTTATTATAAAAACGCTTTATTAATTACAGTAGCATGGTTTTTATGTACGTATGCAAAATAAAAAACAAAAGCTTAATTAAGATGTATTAAATAATTCCTTTGATCAACATCTTTTTTTCCTATAGATTAATGTGCTATAAGGAAAAAGTACAAGCTGTCGATCTATGTGTAACAGCAAAATGTCTCACCCATCCAAAATGTTATATATTACGTATATTTCTTTGAAACGCATAAATATTCTTTGGTCGAACGTTCTCTCTCTTATACACTTTGAATAAATTGTCACTGTTTATCAAAAAAAAAAAAAAAATCCAGCTACGCTCTTTTTTTTTTGTTATTCATCATGTCATCTGTTGTTCTATTTTAGATTGTTATTTTCATTTGTTCCTGAATGATAAGCTATTAATTCTCAGACAATTAAAAAGAATGTGTTTAAGAAGGGAATCATTATGATGAAATTTTATTTATCATGCAAAGTAACGAAAATGTAAAAGATAATCTTTATATACAAAAAAAAAAAAAAAAAGAAAAAACTTTGACCTCACGTGAGGATAAACATTTACTGAACCTGAAACAAAGCTCAGTTAGATGGTTCCCCGGTCCGTCTTTTTGTTTTTTGTTTTTTTTTTTTTTGTTGCTAGTTTTTATATTCATAATAAACAACTTATACTTCTTATCTTTTATTTCCCTTTTTACCCATGATATAGTAATTATCCGGTTCATGACGAGAAAGGTTTCATGAAATTATTAAAGAGATGGGAAAAATAAAATTCACATAATCATACAGCCTTAATTTATTGAAAATAATAATAATAAAAGTTCTTAGCATGAAAGATATACTCCTGATAAATAAACAAGTAACAAATGTCAAGCTCATTAAAAATAGTAATAATAAAATGTTGCACTTTATTAAAAGCGTTGTATATAAAAGCAATCAAATAGATTCGTAATCTTGTCTGCTCCTCAAATACCGAACGCCCTTTTTTTTTTTTTTTTACCTTTTCCTTCTTTCTTTTCCCCCTCCATTTACCTCATTTTTCCTTCTGGATATCCATATGAAGAAAGGATACGTGTCGATTTCACAAGAATCGTCATCGGAACATCACCAACAAGAAGTAACCTCTTCAACACTTCCTTCCACTGCTCATACTGTTCCTCAATACATGTCTGATATGTATCATGAAAAAATGAGTGATGATGACCATCATCATCCAACAGTTGCTTACTCACGTACTACTACTGCAAATCGATTCTTTGAATGGTGCCGTCAAACGTATCACGGTGATCGTCGTCATAGTGCCAATACTCCTTTGTTACCTAGTGAGAAACGTCATGTGACCTTTCAAGAACAACAACAACAACAATATCAAACACGAACCATTCGACCACGATCCAAAGTAACCAAATTCCTTGCGGGTGCTGCAATTGTTACAATGGGTGTTTTGTTCGTTCGTCGTTTTATGCCTGAATCTGAAGTTCTTTTCCAAGGTAATATAATATATTATACTCTTATTTTTTTTTCTTTAGGTTATGATGACTGTCCTCCCTCCTACCTCTCTCTGAAAAAAAAATTATTTATACACGAACAAACATAAAATTCGGGACTTGCGAATTAACTGTTTATTTTCATTTTTTCTAAATCATCATAACATAATGATTCCATTATAGATTTTTCCACGATTCCATTTGAAGATGCATCAGATACTATTAAGCGAATCCCATCCAGTGACTCCATTCGTGAATTTTTCCATTATTATGCAGCTGAACCTCATTTAGCTGGATCGCATGCTGATAAACGTCAAGCTGAATGGACACGTGACAAATTTGAAGAATTTGGTATTTCAAATGCCACTATTGAAACTTATTATCCTTGGCTTAATGTACCTAAAACACGACGCCTTGCTATTGTCAGTGGTCCCGAAGAGTTTTTGTATGAAGCTAAGTTGGAAGAAGATCCTGTTGCTAATGATCCTTCAACAAGTCATCCTAATGCTATTCCAACCTTCCATGGTAACATTAAAATTATTATTTACTTTTCTTAACAAAATAATACCAAAAAAAAAAAAAAAAAAAAAAAAACTAATTAGCAAACAATTATATGTAGGTTATTCTGCTGATGGTAACGTTACTGGCTCTGTTGTTTATGTCAACTATGGTCGATTAAATGATTTCCAATTCTTGGCTGCACGTGGTGTTAATTTTACTGGCACTATTGCTTTAATGCGTCATGGTGTTATTGCTCGTGGACTCAAGGTACGAAGTGCTGAAAAATTCGGTTGTATTGGCGCTTTGCTTTATTCTGATCCTATGGAAGATGGTCCATTTAATAAAGAAAATGATGATGGTGAACCCTCTGAATCCTATCCTGATGGCCCATGGTTTGTTTTTCTTTTATTTATTTTTTAAAAAAAATAATAGTAATGATTTTGATATTTTATTTTACTAACAGCACCATTTTATTTATTTATTTAGGCGTTCGCCATCATCAGTTGAACGTGGTACAGTCCAATATATGTCCATTTTACCTGGAGATATGCTTACACCTGGTTATGCCGCTACTGAAAACGCCACACGTCTTGATCCTGAAGAAACTTATGGTATGCCTAAGATTCCATCTTTGCCCATCTCATGGTCTGATGCTTTACCACTTTTCCAAGCCATGGAAGGGCTTGGTCTTAAAGGCGAAATCGATTGGCTTGGTGGTCTTTGCGAAGTTAATTACTATAGTGGTCCAAGTGTAGCTCAAGTCAATCTTGTCAATATTAACGATTATAAAGTAAAACCTGTATGGAACGTGATTGGTAAAATTGAAGGTGCTGCTGAACCCCATCGAGCTGTTATCATTGGTAAGTTGTGTTTTTTTAGAACCATATTTATTATTATTTATATAAACGAAAAATAGATAAACAAATAATAATAATACATAATTATTGATTAGGTACTCATCGTGACGCTTGGGGCTTTGGTGGAGCTGAATCTTCTTCTGGATCGGCTGTATTGGTAATGTATTGTTGTGACTATTGTTACTATAGAATATTAGAACTTTTTGTTCTCTCTCTCTCTCTCTCTCTTTTTTCTTTTTCTCAATTACTCAATACCAAACCAGATTGCTCTTTTCTCTTCGATGTCGCATGAAAAAAAAATCTGAACAATTCTATAATATTAACATAATTTTATACAAATAGCTTGAATTGGCTCGAACTTTTGGTCTTCTTTTAGAACGTGGTTGGCAACCCCGCCGTACAATCATTCTTGCATCTTGGGATGGTCAAGGTTATGGCTCTATTGGTTCAACTGAATGGGTTGAAGATAATAAATCATGGCTTGATGATGAGGCTGTTGTTTACATCAACGTTGATCAAGCAGTGACTGGACCTCATTTTGCAGCTCAATCTACCCCTCTTTTGAATCAATTAATTTTTGATGTCACAAAAGAAGTCTGGGATCCCAGAACAAGTATGTCTGTCTATGATGCATGGAAACAAGATCGTGAGACAATGGCTGTTGTTGATACTCAAAAGAAAAAACATAAGAAACATCATGAAGATGAAGAACCTATTACTGCTCCACTTGTCAAGATGATTGATCCATTGGGTGGTGGTTCCGATTATATGGCATTCTTTGACCATCTTGGTATTGCTAGTATGTCTATTAGTTTTAACGGTGATTATGGTGTTTACCATAGTAATTATGATAGGTAATGTATCAATAAGACTTTTTTTTAATCTACATATATATATATATATATGATTAGTTCACTCACTTACTTACGTATCGTGATTATATAATTATATATATAGTATTTACTGGATGGAACACTTTGGTGATCCAACTTACGAATACCACCAAAATATGGTCCGTATTTGGGGACTTTTGGCGTTACGTTTATCCAGTGATACTTTATTACCTATGTCACCCTTAGACTATTCCAGAGAACTCAGCATTCGTGTTGCAACCATGGCTGATGATCAAGGTTGTGCTACATTACCTGAACTTTCTGCAGCCGTCAATGCATTACATGAAACCACTATCAACTTTAATCACAAATTACTTCAGCTTCAAAAGAAATTACAAAAGCACGAGTTGAATATTTTCAAACATAAAAAGAAACACAAGAACATAATGAAAAAAGTAGTCAAATACAATGAGCGACTTGCACAATTTGAACGTGGATTTATTGATCCTGTTGGCCTTCCTGGTCGTGAATGGTTTAAACATATTGTTTATGCACCAGGTCTTTGGACAGGATATCAAGCTGAAATGTTCCCTAGTATTGTTGAAGCCATTGATCAAGGTGCTAGTCCAAGATTTACGCGGGAGATGGAAGAACGTACAGCTCGATTTATTGAAAGTGCTCGTGGCTTACTTAAGGGTAAACATGAACGTCTTGTTGGCGATGATGGTGACGATCATGATAATGTAGATGATGATAACGATAATGATGATGGTGAAGATGATGTCGTTGAGACTC
Source organism: Circinella minor (assembly GCA_016758965.1). Classification (NCBI taxonomy): domain Eukaryota; kingdom Fungi; phylum Mucoromycota; class Mucoromycetes; order Mucorales; family Lichtheimiaceae; genus Circinella; species Circinella minor. The sequence continues at coordinate 107,592 of JAEPRB010000093.1, read as the reverse complement.
CTCCTACTCCTCCTGAAGTGGATAATCCACAAGAATAAGAGTAGAAAGAAGTAAAACTTTGTTATTGTGTAGTAGTAACTCTTTTTTTTTTGTGTAAAAGAATAAAAACTCTGTTTGGAATATGTGTATTTTTATAATTTGTGTCTTTTTTTTTCTTTTGCTCTTGTTATATATAATTATATATTACCATGTATTAATAATATGATAAACTTTACTTATGAGCTACCTAGAAAAAGTAGGACAGAAAGTTTAAAAAGAAAAGTTTGATAACGATACAGTATCATTTTTTATTCTTTTATTTTAACTGATACAACTTAATAAATGAGCTGTATCAGCTGAGCGACGAAGAGGATGGAATGGTAATCCGACATGAGAAATGTACTGTAGCTTATACGGGCGTTCAAGCGATATATCATTATTGTATGTTTTCATACCTACATGGTACAACTACGTACAATATATAAAATAATTACATGTAGTATAATATCTTCCAATGTTATACAATATTTATATTGTTATATATTACTATTATCAATGAATCAAGAGTACATCCTGGTTAACATATTAATTAGTAATATAATTATTATTTATAATAATAGCGCATTCTAAAAGCAAATGAAAAAATTGAGGTAGTTGTTAGTCATATTTGGATACTTCCATTTTATCATCACAGTGAAATAAATTGATATTGTAAGTATAATAGAGAAAATGAAAAAAAAAAATTAGCCGTACGTATGACACGTTAAAGTGATAAATAAAAAAAGCCCCTTCATCAAAGCCCCTTTAATTTTTATTGTTAATGTACTTTATCACCATATATTAATATGTAATAAGAAAAATTCGAAAATGATGGTGCTGATAGTAATAAAAAAAACAGTAAGGTGGGAGCATACCTTTTTATTAGCTAATATATATACGCATTCACACTCTTGATCACTATCTAGTTATGAATATTTGTTTTGTTTTTCTCTTTCTTTAGTGTGGCAGAACAAAAACACGGTACTTTTTTTTTTGTATATAATACTTGGTCGAAATATCAATTTTTTTTTTTGATCATCATATAAAAAGGGAGGGAGTTCAATTGTAAAGGGGGAGGAAGGTAAAGAAAAAAAAAGCGCACATACCAATGAGTTCGCTATCTTCTTCTTTAACACCATCACTATCATCATCCAAAGGTAAAAAAAAAAAAAAATGACGCTATTTTTTCATTCTTCCTTTTTTCTTGATGAACTCTTTTTTATTATTATTTGGGGTTTAAAGGAGAAAATCGCATTATTACTACTATTTAGTTATTCTTGTATAAATCAAAGATACTTGATTCAGGTTGGTAATGATAAACATGAACTCTCCCTTTTTTTTTTATAAAAAAAAGAAAGAAAAATAGAACTCCTCTCTTTTTTGATTTATGATCGATATGCTCACATACTCTATCTCTTTTTATTAATGGCACACAGTTAATTTAGATCGCTTTATACCTTTTCTATTTTTATTCTTGTTTTTTTTATCCTACTACACGGGTCCACACTGAATGAGAGATTTATATATATAGAAAGACAAAAAGAATACTACGCCATGCATTTGTGATAATATATGTATATACTAATAAATTTATTTATATATGCTTTCGGTGAATATATAGATGTTCTTTCTCAAATACGTGATTTACAACTAGCTATTGAAGACTTTAATAATGATTCGGCAGGTAAATATAAATTTAGCAATAATGAATGAGAGATAGAGAGAGGGATGGGAGTAATAATAAAGGGGGAGATACAAAGAAATGACGGTGCACGGGCATCTGCTCACTGATAATAAAAATAATAATATAATATAGAACCTACATGTTCGGAGAGTTGCTCTGAACAACAACAAAATATGCATGATAAAAATGAGGAGGGTGTCATTGATAACACCGCTCAACAACAGAATGGTAATGCAGGAGGAGAAGAAAAGACACTAGTTTATCCATCGGATGAAAAAACTGCGATTGAAGAACCGTCTTTACCGAACGACAATGACAATAAAGTTATCATGGAGGAAAAAACCCTTGTTGAAGAAGAAGCAGAAGAAGAAGATCAAGTTTCGTATCTACCTTTGGATAAATTAAATATTCGATTTTCAGATGATTTCTCAATATTAATGGATCAGTTTAACAACTTCCATGATAATCAACAACAACAACAACAACAACAACAAGAATATAAGAAACCAGATAATAAACAACTACCCACTACAATGATACAAGTTACAGAAGCCACCTTTTCGGAACCTGGGCTAGTAATAGAAAATAAAACCGGAAAAAAAGGAAAAGTAAGCAGGGAGGCAATTGGTGGGTGTGGCAAGGAGAAAGAAGGTCCAACAGAAGGAGATTACAATAATTATATTAAGTCACCGCCATCATTGTTATTATCACCATCAGCATCACCCGTAAACAATAATAATAAAATAAAAGTACCAGCATCACCAACGACAACAAAAATTTCAACAATGACAGAAGAAATAGATCTAGTTACACAACAAAAACAACAACAACAGCGAGAAAAGGAGACACCCTTATTATTATCTGCAGAAGCAAAAAGAAATGATAAATATCTGGTAGAAGAACTGGAGCAGAAAGAATCAACTCTTTCATTTCCTCTTACCTCTCTACCTCCACCACCTCCACCACCGTTGATTATTACTGCTGCTACCACAACCACCAGTACTAGTACTACAACAACTTCTCCGGTATCATCAACAACTACTTCAACCAATAATAATTGCAATAGTCCCATGGCATTATCTGTATGTTATGCGACAGAACCATTCATATCATCACCATTGATTGCTACGCCTAAATCACGCTCATCCATTTCATCACGACGATCACGTCGACTTTCAACACTTTCTAAAAAGTCAAGTAAATCTTCACGTTACTTTCCAAAACAACTTAAACAAGAACAAACACAACAATTGTCGGAAGATACATCTAATAGTAACAACGTCAGCAACAATAATAATAAATATCATCCTCGATCTTATGCCGAAATGATGCGAGTACCTAATACACGTGAACGTATAGCATTTTATGAAAGAACATTTAAACAATGTATTCGCGCTGATTCAAAACTTTCTTTATGGATTAAACAAACAAAAGAAAAAGGATTACCAAAACCAATGACTGAAGGTAAATTTTGCTTCTCCTTTTTTATAATATTGTTGGACAAAGGTGAAAATGAATAAATATGTATATATTGATTGTTTAAAATACTAAATTAAAAACAATGGGAACAGGATATACACCACCAACACGACCTGTGTCACCTGAAATTCAACCTACACCTACAATGAGTTCATCATTGAGTGGTTCAATCAGTACATTTTTACGCAAAGCAGCTGTATCTAATAGTGTTACATTACCTCGACGTGCCGCATTTTCAAGTGAAACACCTAAACCATCGCTCAGTCGACTATTTTTACCAACATCCATGAGTCGACTTTCACTATCACGATCTTCTAGGCCTAAGATCCTTCCATACAATGCTACTGTAGGAGTAGATGATGACTATGATCATATGGACTCTTCACAGCAGTATAATAGCCCATACCAACAACCAAAAACAGCTAGTAATAAACGTCAAAGTCAAAAACCGCCAAGGCCATCTATTGATTGTTCTAGCGCTAGCACAAGGCGATGGAGAGGATCCCTTCGATTGTCAGCATCATCAAGTAGAAGAACTTCAACAGAATCATTACCAACAGTATCTTCACCATTATCTACTACATCTTCTGCATCATCAAAGTTATCACGTCGTACTACACTTCGAAAAGCATCATGTGATACAGTATTGCAAATTAATGAACGGTCTGGTATGCCCACCTATGAACAACAACAACAACAGATAGGATTAAAACAAAAAAAATCATTATCTACGTTACCACCTCCACGTAAAATAAAACCAGTAGAACAAGGACCTGATGCAGCACTTAATGAATTATGTAATGTATTACCTCAATTGGATAGAAAAGTACTTCAAGAATATCTTGATGAAGCTGGTGGCGATCCAATGGTTGCTATAACACTTGCTATGAGTCAATATAAAAAAGTACCAACCAATAATAATGATGGTACTAATAATATAAATAACAACAAAAAAGTGAAGAGTGATAATAGTAATAATAATCTAAAAAAACAATCAATGTATAAACAACGTCAACGGGTTAAATAAAAAATAATATTAAATATCTGCTGATAAAAAAAAAAAAAAAACTGGATACTTTTTTTTTTAGTGTGATCCGAATTTTTACGTCCTTTTTTGTTGCATTATTTTCTCAGGCACCTTGTTTTTTTTATCCTTTTTTGTTTTTCCCTTAGCAAAAAAAGAATATAACATACAACAACTAAAAGTGTTTCATATATCTTATTAAAGCTATGGCGACCTCTAACGGTCTCACATCTTATTTAGTATTTGTTGTATTTACTATTACTTTGGTAAATATTTCTTCCAGTTTTTTTTTCTCGTTATCTCTTCCTCTCTCGTTTTTGTCTCTAATGTATATATAACTAATTCAAAACTTCTTAAAAAAAGGGTGCATTTCAATATGGATATCATAATGGTGAATTAAATACTCCACAAGCTGTTATTTCCAAATGTCAAACCAAACAAGGCATACTTATTGAAGTCAATGACGGTACGAGTGGATTACCAGGTTGTATTCGTATGACTGATGCAAAATATTCATTAGTCGTGGCCATGTTGACAGCCGGTGGTCTTGTAGGTGCATTATCAGCATCTTATGTTAGTGATCGTTTTGGACGACGATTATCTCTTTTTGGTACTGCTGTATTGATGGGTTTGGGCTCAGTAATTATGACATTTGCAGTTAATGTTAGTTCATTGATGGCAGGAAGATTTATTACAGGTCTGGGAAGTGGTATTGTCACTGTGGTAGTTCCTGCTTATATTGCAGAGTGCGTACCTAAAGCCAGCCGAGGATTTTTTGGCACTTTGAATCAATTAGCAATTGTTGTTGGCATTTTGGTGGCACAAGGTATTGGAATGGCTTGGTCTACTTTGGCTGCGTGGCGTTCTATTTTAGCTATTGGTATTGTACTTGCTATTGCCCAATTGTTATTATTACCATTTTGTGTCGATTCACCACGTCATCTTGCATCGATTCCTGGTGGTTTAAATAGTGCAAAAGCATCCTTGTTACGTTTACGTGGTCCACCTATTGAGTTGGTCGAAGCTGAAGTCAATGAATGGAGAAATGAACAAATGAGTAGTAATAATAGTAATAGTAGTGGTAACACAGCTACAAATTCACAGCAAGAACCTTTATTACAAAATGAAGAAGGCGGTGAAGCAGAATATCAAGAGGAACAAGAACAACAACACCATCATGTGGTTAGTGTGGTAGAATCAGAACGACCAAAAATTAATGTTATACGATTACTTTCATCCGGTCAACATCGACGACCTCTTTTGATTGTTTTATTACTACAATTGGCACAACAATTTTCTGGTATCAATGCAGTTATATTTTATTCCACATCGATCATGTCTGCCGTATTTCCACAATCATCAGATTTGATTACAGTTTATATTTCCGTTGTGAATCTTTTAATGACCATTGTATCGGCTTATTTGATGGATCGCGTGGGAAGACGTACGCTCTTTCTTGTTTCTTCTTCCACAATGGCTATTATGAGTGTATTATTGGGCTGGTCTATGGAAGCTGCAGGTCAAGATAAAGTTTCGGCAGCAGCTATTATTGGCTTTGTTGCTGCTTTTGCAATTGGACTGGGGCCGATTCCATTTTTGATGATTCCTGAATTAGTGGATACAGCAGCTGTGTCTAGTGCAGGATCTGTTGGATTAGCATGTAACATGGTATCTAATTTTGTGGTATCGGCTGGCTTTTTAGGTTTACGTGACATTATTGGTCAAGATGGAGTATTTTATATGTTTGGAATTATTTTAGTAGTAATGACTTGCTTAGCATTTTATATTTTACCAGAAACAAAAGGACGAAGTGCAGATGAAGTAATTCGTTCTAACTGGGCTATTTATCCACCAGTAAACTATCAGCCTCTACGATCACCTACTACTACAACTGAAATAGCCTAAATTCTTCGTTGTGAATGTATTTTCCTTCTTTTTTCCTTTTTGTTTATAACATATCATAAATGTGTATATATATTCCCATTTTGAATATATCTTTATTCCTTTCTTTTTAAACCGATTGGTTAAAAAAGAATCATTATACTGTTCAAGTTATTGGCTTAGCATATTATTTTTTTTGAATTCATTTAAAGTTGCACTAAAAATTCCAAATCCCATGATCTTTCTATATACCTTAAATAACTTTTAAATTTTGAACTTCTATTCTTGGAATCGTGGTTATAAAAAGAAACGTTTTTTGACACGCTGGTCACAATATCTTGACATTCAAAGAAAAAAAAATTGGGCTAAGCCGGAATACTTTTGAAATATTCAAAATTTGTTTTTATTTCTTCTTTATTTATTTAAAAAAAAAAGCCAAAAATAATAATAATGTAAAGTTTTGGGCTTTTAAAGAAATTTGATCCAAGCTAATGGTGATCTATTTAAATAATAGTAATACGTACTGATAATACTTTTTCGTTCACTTTATTGTTTTTTTGTGTCATGATATATAGCCAACTACCAGTAAATAAAACACAATTAGAATGTTTATACGTAAGTAAATGATATATATGAAACAATTAATAAAATACGTGGATTATATAATAATAAATAATTATGAAATCAGAAAAAATATATTACTTATTAATTTGAAAATTGCACCTATTCCTTTATTATTATTATTAATGGGTAATAGAACTGTAACCTATATAGTCCAATCAAAACATTAATAATGAAACAACAATACCCCGGTCGGGTCGCTACTTAACTACTTTCCGTGTTAAGACACGCGCGCCACTCTAGTAAAATGATGTACCACCATAAACTCCTTAATACATATATATAATATTAATGAAAGTGAATAATGATGGCGTGAGCATCATAATCATATATCATCCATTTACAATAGTTTGTTGCACATGAACCTTGATGCGTTGATTAGAGTGCTTTGTCCGAATTAATGATAAAACCAAATCAGAAGGTTTTGTACATACAAGTCGGTTTTTCTAGCTGTATTAAATAGGCAAAAATGTGCTATTACCAAAAAGTTATCGTAACTTTTATGTAAATAATATTTATATATTTAATAATAACATGCCAGAAAAGCATCGTATGTTGTTAATGGCCCAATTGTTGAGCTGCACAGATTTTTATTTGTATTTATATACAATAATCTATGTATGTAGATTTGTCACTATACCGTTTATAATGTTTAAGTATATTAGTAAAACACAACTGACGAATTGTATCGCCACTTGTCATCTGATAATACTACATCAATGTCAAAATGGAAGTTCTGTAGACTCTTAGCTATTTACATGTGCATTTATTGTCTGATGATACATGGCTTGTATTATAAATGTTAATCTACATAATGTATATATTTATAAAAAGAACTGAATTATATATGGACGCCATTGATATTATAAATAGCTATTTCTGATGCGTTTTAGGAGAGTGCTTTATATTTATTTATTATCTTAATATGTCTATAATATAACAAATGATATATATTGGGCGGATATCAGTAAACTAAGAAAAATCGGATTTTTTTTTTAAGTACATACCTACCGGATTTCTGGAATTAATGGATATATTAATATAGTAACTTTCGAACAAGTCTACTTAATTGGGATGACTTGTATAACGTTGTGTAAATATATAAAAAAAAGTTATTATATGTCACAAAAACAAAGCCCCACTTGCGCGCGAAAATTATGTACAAATATTTTGGGGCCACTAACTAAAGAAAAATAAATATCATTATCACATTAGAATTTTTCCTTAAAACTTTGCAGTCTCACGTTTTTTTTTTTTTTTTTTTTTTTTTTTTTTTTTTTTTGACTTGGTTGAATGAATATTTTTAATTTTGCAGGAGGAAGACTTTTAACTTTTCGTCATCTATAATACAACCTACAAGGATTTCCGTGACGTTGAGAACCTTACCCAAAATTACAATAATTCATTCAGCCAAGTCAAAAAATGCGAGACAACCAACTACAAGAAAAAAAAACTATTAAGTCCCTTTTCTCACAAGATGTGAGTCCAAAAATAAACATTGAAATTAACATATAATAAGAAGATATTCTAAAATTGTACAATTTCTTCCTCTCTCTCTCTCTTTATTCTTTATTTTTTCTCGTACGCATACACATTCGGATCATTTAAAAATCTTTCTGTCTATTCACACGTTTTTCCTTTTTATTTTCGTTGCTATACTTACTAAACTTCTTGTTGCATATAATATGTGAGGTTACACGTTCCACCATCAATCAGTTAATGAGACCGATAAAGTATCTCCATTTTAGGGTGCGAATAATATATCATGATGTTGATAGTGTTTATTTAAGTTTCCCTTCTATTGATAAAATATGTATGCTTCCCTTTAGAACGTTTAGGGGGTCCTATTCTTATTTTCCATTTCAGGCATTTTGAACTGCATTATGTCATATTAGGATACGTTTCTCTTTTTTAGAAAATAAAATTCGCTGTGGTGATAATAAAGCGCGTAAAATCGGGGTTAAACAGTCATAAATACCACATAATGCATGTGTACGAGAACGTGTAATACATGATGTACATCAAATGCACCAACAGCAATAACTCAGCTGCCAAAGAGATCAACATATGGACATGTAAGGCGGAAATAGAAAGTATAAAGGAATTTATGCAAAAAAATAATAATACAATTTGACTCTTAGTATTGTCGTTATTAAAAAAAACCAGAGATAATACAGATTAAAATGTAGTACGAATATCAGTAATACAAAGAAGATCGCTTTTTTGTAACTATAAAGAGTAAGAGGAAGAAAATGTGCCACTTTTAAGAGAAGGAGGAGCACTTTTCCTTATTTTGTGAAACATTATATTTTAGTTGAGTTTAATGGATCACCATATTAGGGAATATTTTTTCTTGCGGCCAGAAAAAGGCAAGAAGGCCCTTTTAAGTTTACTACAAAATGCAACGATGGTTTTTCCTGCAAAAAGGATATTTCTTTTCAACGTCGTTTCTTTTCTTATATTTCAGCCTCTAGAGCGGCGCATTTGAAAAAAAAAAAAAAACTTATATATAAAGTCATCGGTTTATTTTATTAAAATACCTATAAAAAAACCGTGCTCTTTTTTCAATTTTTTCACTCTAAATTATTAGAAATCGAAAAAGCAACAATTTTTGGTTGTAAAATTTATCTATTCTCACCTACTCCCTCTCTCTTTCTTACTCTATCTCACACACATACCTAGGACACTTGTTAAAGAAACACCTAACAATAACAACATCAACTTTTGCTACTATTATATTTTAGTTCCTTTTAGTACTAGTACTACTACTATTTAATTCTAAACCACGTGATTACAATAATGCAAATTCAACAGAAAAACGATTATTCTAATACAACCATATCCATCCCATTATCATTTACAATCTCGAAAACATCTGAACTACAAATTCAAGATTCTACCAAAGGTGATATAGTAACTCCACAAGAATGGATTGCCCGAGAATTGGCGCGTATTCGACAAGATATAACTCCACGACATTGTCCAAATCATGAAGGTCTTTTAGAAGTGATTGATGGTATGAGCAAATTCCTGAAACAACAAGTTCCACAACATCAACAGCAACAATCCACGTTCGATGAAATTGTGACGGCTAAGCAAGATCGCGTGATCGCTAAAGAATTGTTAATATTACAACAGCAACAACAACAACAACGACTTAACAGTAATAACGATAATAACAATAATAATTGTAATACATGTCAACAACATAATAATAGCCCTATCAGAGGAGCACCGATAGAAGAAATGAAATTAGATGATCTTGCCAATGCACTAGTGCATGTTATTCAATATAGCCATCGTCATATCCTTCAAAACAAAAATACCAACAGCAATAACTCTAATACCACGTCTACTCAACTTAATACACCAGCTACACCAGATACGCCAAATACGCCAACGATTCCTTTTAGCGCTAACAATAATGCAAATAATAATAATCCCCATCCAGTACAGCTCGTCCGAATATTTGATGATATACGAATACTGCGAGAGAAAGATGGGGGAAGAATCAAGAACCCGATACTGGCGCAGCAACAGCTATTTTCCATTTTATTTGGGCATGTTCAGCTGACTTCTCAACTATTTAATCCATGGCAAATTATTTGTGAATGGGCGAAGCAGCTTATTTACACAAGAGATTGGCATAAATGGATGGGATTTGGATTAGATGCTTTTATTGAAGCCAAGAATCGCTGCGTTACCATCGATATGTTAACGTATAATTCGTCATTGTCACCTAGTAACAGTAGTACCACTAGCAGTAGCAGCAGGAGCAGTTGTGGTAGTGATCATCGTCATCAGAATCATAATGGTCAACTTATGATGGAACAGCTACAAGCTCTGTTACAGAGCATTCATTTGGTGGAAAAAACATTTCGTGCCTAAGTAAGCTAATTTTTTTCATGTTACTACTACTACTATTATTATTATTATTACTATTATTACTATTATTATTTACAAAATTTTGCTCCATCCTCTTTTACCCTTTCTCTACCTTTGTATACATAACTGTACACACATACACACACTATCTCATGCATGTTTTATATACATATTTATATATATTCTTTTGCTTCCCAATGTAATTACTCTTTTATCTTCCTTTTTTCTCTTGTTAATTTTTCTACTTCTGTTGTTTCTATTTCTTCTCCTTTGGATTCGTGTAATAAGAATGACCGATTATTATTAAAGCAGTCGCGATATTGTTTATAAGGAAATGTTTCTGCACGTTCAATTGCATGACTTGGCAACATGATTTCTAGAAATATCCAAAATAAATAATCAAGTGCCATTACCATACAAAAGATCTTGCCGGCATAAAGACCACATCCATAATATCGGCGCAATCTTTCAATTAAGGGTGCTTGTTGTGTTTGAGATATCAAGTCATAAACCTATTTTTGACAGCGTTATAGTTTTTTTGTATATAATTATCGATGTAAGTAGATGTTGTTTGTTAAAAAAATGCTACTTTCCCATAAAGAGTCGTGCTGAGCAGTAATTTCCTTTTTAAGCATTCCTACCTTTTCGGTTCGTTCAGCTACGTTGGACCAACTATACATATCTTTAAGCTCATCATTAAATCGACTAGGGTTCACTTCTTCATATCGAATCATGTGTATCGCTTTCGAAATAGCTATGACAAGATCTAAAAAGAAATTGTGAAGAACAACGTTTATATATATAGCTATGTTTAATCTAAACATGATATATTTATTTTTAATATTCTACCGCCCCCACTATTTCGCTGCTAAAGTTTTATCACCCGCCTTCTTTCCTAGCAGATATTACTACTTACCATCCTCTTCTGGCATAGCATAATTAATCATATGACTAGGTAATACTTCTGGAACACCTCCAACCTTAGTACTAACAACGAATAATCTGATAAAAAACAGGTTGTCTGAGTTCATTAATACCTCTTATCTTTTTCAGCACATCCTACTGATATAAGAATAATGTACATCATAAGATAAAGAACATTTCTTACCCGGCACATGCAGCTTCAACAATCGCAATACAAAAAGCTTCTGTCAAACTAGTATTAAGGAAAATGTTGCCTTGAACAAGAACATTACGTACATCATGATGTTTGATAGAACCCAAAAGTTCAATACGATCATGTAATAAGTGTTTTTCTCTCATTTGTTCTAAATCAATTCTTTTGGGTCCATCACCGCCTATTAAAAAAATGTTTCACACACAACGTTATCAATATGTATACAATAATAAACATATATTTATATATCACATGTGTATGAATTATTATTTACCTATGATGAAACGAACATTTTTATACATATTACATATTCGTGGGATTATAGCCACAAGTAAATCTGTTCCTTTACGGTAAACTAGACGGCTGATCACCACAATGGTAACTAAATATTGTTAGTCTATATGTATATTACTTGTTTATGACTTTTTTCTTTCCTTGTATAACAACTTACTCCAGTTTGAATCTGCAGCTGATGGATCTGGTTTGAACTGTGAAGCTACCACAGCATTGGGTATTACTGATACATTTCTTGGCGACAATGCCGCTCGTAGCACTGTGTTCTCTTTACTATTTTTTTTTAATAATTCTCATCATGAGTTATATATATATATATACACGTTTTCCCGAGTTGATCGCTATTCCTTTTTTTTTATCATCCACACTATTTCGTATTACTTTTCTTTTACCTCGTATGAGAGACACATATAACGTGATCAATATCACTCAAAGTGAATTTTAACAACTTATTTGTCAAAATAGAACTAGCATCTGCAAATCCAAATAAAGAATGATCTGTAAAACACACTTTATAACCCATTGTTTTACCATGTAAAATAGCTTCTTGACATAATGCAGAAAACGCGCCATGACCGTGTATAATATCAATATTTTCACGGATCAAAATATTTCGGAGCAAAGGAAAAAATCCATAAATAACAGGTAACGTCGCTTCATAATGAATTACCAAAGTAGGAACATAATATACTTTGAGACCATTGGTTAAATAACGAATTCCTGTTCGATTACCATAGGCATGTGTTGCTATTATAACCTATAAGTATACATTGTGTTAGATTCTTTTTTATTCTACATAATATCGCAACGCGTTTTCATAATAGTGATAGTAGTAGTAGTAGTACTTTTGAAAAGAAAAGGTAGAAAGAGCAAGAAAGGTATGTATTTATGGCATCAACATTATGATGAAAGTAACTTTGTATGTTTTTACCTTATGTCCTCTTTGAATAAGTCGTTGTGATAAATGGTACAAATGACTTTCTACTCCTCCCATGTTGGGATAAAAAAAGTCAGAGACCATGCTATAGAGAATAATCAATTGTATTTTTTAGTTAATTGGTTAGAATGTACAAAAGTATGGCCTGAATATATTTTCAAGTTCTCATCTGTCAAGTAATTCATAAATGTATATACCAAATGTTATACAACATATTGCAGCATGGAGGATGGATGAAGTGGTGATACGTAGTAGTAATGCTAAAAAAAAATAGACAAGTCAGTTGAATTAAATTATAGTTTTCATAGTTTTGTATGCCGCGGGATTCTGTGGTCAGAGCAAATAAATTATTCGTCGTATACACGCAATACTAGGCTGCCGTTTTTTTTTCCGAATATCAGTAATAGATATTCCTGGTATTCTTTTATATACAATTTTCATACATTAAGTTTGTAAGTATCGATTCAAGTATAAGAGATAAAGAATAGCATAGTGTTGTATATTTATGCTCTCTTACACATGATATAATTTACAATAAAACTGACACATGTAAATCATATTGAAACTATGGAGTATTTCAGATACAATGTATGATTATGTAGTGAATGTTTTCTTTCTTTTATCAATCGCAAAGATCATTAATCACTAACGACTAGGTCTAATATGCGTGCATGAAAAATACTACTATCATCTATAAAAAGTATTTATTGTCACTATTTATGTATTGGTACAAGTACGTTTAAATTCGATTTATTTTATTTAACGTCTCAAATTGAGCACAGCGTCCTTGGCGGACATATTTGCTCGAGACAAGGTAGTGGGGATAGAGGGAATGAAAACCCTATGCGAGTAAATAGGGAAAAAGGTAAGAGGTTGAGAAGAGGTTCCTATGACCATAAAGATAGAAAGAGTTCTGTTTTGTAAGTAATATGGGGTGCTGTTAAAATAATGATTTGAGAAAATTATTACATTGAGCATATGTCGTTGCCAGAGCTGTGAGGGTGGGTAGAGGATTATTATTAATCTGTCTTTTTTTTTTTTAATAATATTTGTGGAGGTGGGGTGTCAGTTAATCCTTAAATGTTCTCTTGTTCGTGATGCTTGCGTTTTTTGGCTTCTAATGATCTAATATCCTGGTCGTCCGTTTCCATGTCCTCTGAGTGAGATAAAAGGCGGTAGTGTTCTGCAGCAGACCTAGGGTCATCCCTGTGTGGTATGCGAGATGCTAAAATTGATTTTAGCTCTTCAAATGATATCCAGCCATATGTGTGAAAAGCTCGAGCTACAGCATATTTAACTGGGGCTCGGATGCATTGAAGAGAGTGGTCAGCACGTTTATGGTGTAATTCTTTGGCCAATTGTTGTTTATTCTCATTGGATGTTGATTCGTATTTTGGATCGTTGATGTTTTTGGGATCAAATGGGTTATTGATACAAGTACAGTAGTTCAAAGACTATTTATTTATTTATCTAATATTAAATGACCGATATCTTTTAAAGACAAGTTAGCCAACTAGTTTGGAATTATTATATTAAATACGTAGGAAAAACGTGCCGGACAAGGTAAAGATACAAATAATGAATAGCAAGCTAGAATTTTGCTATTAAATTATTTTTCGAACAAACCCTCTTGTGGCCTCCGTGAGCTTAGTAAGGTAAAGAATAGGGAAGAAACTAGATAGATTATTTAGTGAGTCAGATCGAAAACAGGGCAGTAGACAACAGCTGCATCAAAATTTCTTGATACGTAGTGCTGTTAGTAGAAATCGGGCTCAAACCAAGTATTATTGGAGTAGAGAACAGGTTCATCAACCACCTTAAAGGGGGTGGATAGCTAGCCCCTATATATAATATTTTTGTTAGATCTCAAGAAGCGGTTATAAGTTATTTAATATAATATGCATAATATGACAAAGTTGAAGAAGAAGCCCGTGCAGACTTTAAATCTAATTGATGTATTCAAGGGAAGTATCGTAAAATTATTCATTATCAAGCTCACATATAATGAATAACTCACTGATACAGATTGATACATAACCGTACGAGGTTTTTAAATTGTTTTCCGCGCATTGTCTACCTCCACATCTCTGATAATAATTTTATAAAATTGTACTAACTTCGCTGTCGAAATAGTTGCAAATGGTGACAAACTTACCTTTTTAATACTAGGTACGTAGTGTGATATAAGCCAGGTTCTCTTATTACCTCGTACAATCACTTCTAGCTTTTGTTTTTGTGATCGAATATTAAAAATACAACAATCAAGCATCTTTTTATTAATACTAGTCATTATAAAAATATTGCTAACAGTAAAAAAAATATTTATTCATTGTGTTAATACGCTCTAGCGCAATTAAATATCTATATATTCAGGGACAAAAAAGTTACATATTTACATAGGACATACGACTATGACATTAAACAGTTATGAACCTCCTTTTTTTGTGGCTCAAAAAATAGTTTAGAGCAGCTTAAACAAGCAGATATATTGTTATTGTATTATTATTTTTTTAATTTTACATATACAAAATATTTTACATACATATTTTTTTTTGTTACTATTAATGCTTTTGTACTTTTTTGGCTTCTTCTTTGAGAATTCTCTGTGTTCTCCATTCATTACCATACTTCATTAATATAGGTATAATTAGGTTAGATAACATTAGAAACCCGCTCAAAATTGTGTAAGTCCATCCGGGTCCAACGAGTTTTGTTGCTGGATACATTAATAAAGAACCAACAGCACTAATAGAAGTAATAGTTTACGTTTAAGTTTAAGTTTAAGTTTAACTTCGATGCACAGATTTAGACAAAAGATTATCATTTTTTCAATGAAGTAAAACGTACCCAAATAATTGACGAAATAAACCAGCAGAGGCGGCAACAGAAGCCCCTTTATCAGGTCGAAGATCAGTTAACAAGCACCGTGTAGCAGAATTCATACATTGTACATTGAAGCTTACTGTATACAAGAAATAATATTTTTCTTGGTATATTAATAAAATAGAAACCAATGACGAAATAAACTTTATTTAAAAAAAACTCTCAACTTACCGATAAATTGGATAACGAGAGGAACAGCAATATTAGTATTCAATGTAAAGCTCCAGCCATAAGCTATTGTCACCGCTTGAGCAACAATAGCATTTGGCCATACAGCTTGTAATCGAGCATGATAAATAGGAAAATCCAACGGTATTTTATTGTTTCGTCCAGTTGATTTTTGCTTCTTTTTGTTTTTTGCATTGTCACAATCATACTTTTTAGCCATTCGTTGGAACACATAATTCAAATATTGTCCAGCACCAAGACCTCCTACAATTGCACCGCCTGTCAAAGCAAGATAACAAAGTCCAATTTTTTGCTCATCCAAATGATAGTAATCACGAAACAAATAAGGCATATGGATCATAAAGCAACCCTGAGATCCAAAATAAAGTCCCTCAATAAGCATAATCAATGCAAAATCAGGCATTCGCAAATAACGATAAGATTCGCGAAAATCAGGGATACGTCGAAAACGAGTCTTGATTGCCATTATACTACTGTTCTCAACGGTGGGTGTTTGACTGGCAATTTCTAAATCCGATCGATTTTTTTTTTGGTCTTGCTTTCGTTTGATCCATTGAAGAGGGGTTGGGTTATAATAACCACCGACTAAGGTACGTAAAGTTTCTGGTAAAAAAAGGCTGATCATAATAAATCCGAAACAGGTTGTAATGACCAAAATCCAAAATGACCATCTTTTAAAAAATGCAATTAGTTTAAGAGTAAGAAAAATAATAATCAAGTCCCATGTATACTTTACCGCCATGATAAATGCTGTGCAATGATACCACCGAAAACTGGGCCCATGACACTACAGACTTTATATCCTAAATCATAGAATGAACTATACCCAGCACGGCTACAGAGTAAAAAAATTATGTGGCGAAATTATTAGTACATCAATGTTTTTGTATAGACATAGATCATGTGGTTTATACATATAACTAACAACGTACGTAGCTGGAACAGATATGTCACTAATGACGCCATTGCCTAAAAAATTATTTCAACGAAGATTGATAGCAGATTGTTTTGTAAATAAACTGACAGTTTTGTATTATATAAATTATTATTTATACAACAATACTTGTTCTTAGAGGAAACATAAATGCTAACCTATTGTTTGGATAGACATTCCACCAAATCCTTGTACCATTCGTATGCCAATGAGTGCACCAATAGTTGGTGATACAGCAATACCGGCACAGCCGGCTGCGGATATTATCATAGTAATCATATAAGCTGGCCTTCTTCCCCATTGATCAGAAAGCGCACCCCAAAGCGTTGGAGAAAATGCTTGTACAACTTTGTATACTGCAACTGTAATATTTACCATATTAGCTGTAGTATTAAATTCCTACATATATAAATATAAATATAGAAAGCAACATTATTAAGTTACTGTTGTTTTCATGGCAGCAAATTATTATTAAATAGGGACAGTGTTACTTTAGAAACTTACTTTTTCTATAGAAACAAGTGAAGGATAATATATCTGTACAGGTAACGCCGAAGCCATAATAGCAATACATGATAAAAATACAATAAATAATCGTTCTCGGCAACCAAAACTAACATCTAATGATGTAGTAGAATGCTCATCATTATCCCCATTCCCAGACTGTGACGTTGAGCTAATAGCATCATGCTGTTCTGGTACATCTTCCGGTAAGTTTAATGTCAAACTACTATTTTGTTGTAACGGATTAGATTTGTTATAATTGTCGTTATTGATGCCTGGTTTAGAAGTATTTGTATAATGTTTCTCTTCATTATTATAATAATTAGAACTACTACTATTCATTGCATATAGTATTATAAATATGAAGAGAAAGAGGAAGAGGAGAAGAGAGAAAAAAAGAAAGAAAAAAAAAAGAAAAAAAAATTGCTCTTATTCAATCGATCGATTGTCAGAAATTATTTATAACCACTCTTTGAAATGTTGTAAATCGCCTTAGAATATATGTAATAATATAAGGACAATTATCAATTTTATATAATCGCTGATAACCAACATTATAAATTGTGATATTGTATATAATAATTTTGAAAACGCACATATGATACTATATGCGCCAGATGTGGCTATTCTTTATTTTACTATGCAATGTCATGCACTGATAATATGGTTTATTCTCCATTTTCTTGTTTTTGTTTTTTTGTGTACTTTTTTGTTCAACCCCTTTCATTGCAAATATTTTTTGTTGATGATTGTTCTATTTTTTATGCTTTTTTTACAAGAAGCAAAAGAAGATAATACATGTATGGTTCGATAGGATTATGTGTATTTTAAAGTGTACGCCTCATACCAGTACACCTCCTGCAGAAAAATATTGCATCTACAAAAAGGAGTTCCCATTATAAGAGTAAAAAAGAGATACGCTATTATTTTTTATAAGGTTAAAATTTGGCCTGATTACTATAATCTCACATTAATATTATTTTAGACCCGAGAAGACTAGAACTAATACCTCGCAAACTAAAACGCATAATATAATGTACGTAGTAGAAAAGAAAAGCTATTATAAAATTAATATACGTGTCGATCAAAATCAGGAACAAAAGATCATCATTGTCAACTACCGCTATAATAAGAACCAAACAGAAATAATAACGGTGATGACCGATATATATATATATATATATATATACAAACACACCAATTTAATGATAACTGACTGCATAAGTAGAATCTTCTAATTATATGTTTTTCATGTATGATACTTGACTGTTACATGCTTCATTTGTATTCTACGTATTATTGTATTGTTACTGTTTATATTATTGTTAATATTGACAAGGAGAATATATTTAAATATTAATAAATCATTTGTTACAGAACAAAAAATTATTAAGATTATTGTCTTTTCTACCCTATGTTTTAATTTATCATCAAATGAAGCCATCCTCTTGCCAGGCGAAAAGTATATAGGATAATCCGTTAACCTACTTGTAATGGACTATCGTGAGCAAAAAAAAAGAGCAGGGATCGGCAAATACCGAATGTGCGACGGAAGAGAGATTCGCTGCATTTTTCTTTTTACTTTTTTTTTGAAATCATCACATAGCAAAACTTTTATACATACTTGACACTTAAATTTTATTTTCAATTAATGTAGACTGATTAGAAAAAGCAAGACATGTGGAATTCATTTAATCGAGTAAGATAATTTGAAAAAGTCATCATCAATGACAATAGGACAAGGGTAATGGCAAAAGATATCTATACGATGCATAACGAAAGTATTAAGATACCGTCGCAAAAAAATGCATGAAGTAGATAAATAGTACGTAGATCTTTGAAGAAATAATATATAATATTATTATTACGTATATATGTATACGTACGTACAGTTCTGAATTCACCAGCTGTGGCATAAGTTGAAATTAAACTTTCTCTTTTTCCATTAGCCAGAAAATCAACAGCATCCGTTTTATTGTTGGCGTAAAATGATACATTTTTTTAAAGCTTCGTGTCTTTCGTCGAAATCTTCCACCCTTGACAAATTAGAATTAGCTTGTAATACTTATAAATGTGCCACTAGAAACAAAAAGACGCTTGAAATATGGATTCATGGTTGTATCATTATTAATAGTACCTTTCCATAATATTAAGGTTTCGACTCCTTTTTGTAAACACCATTCAAAATATATTAAATTCTATTTGGCGTTCTCATTATCATATGGTTTAGGCACAGCACAAACAAATAATGTATGGTAAAATTTACTTTCGGATCTCAAACATCAAATTTTTGCAGGAAATTCAATATTTGTGAGGAGCGATTCTGATTGGTCGATGTACGAATATTCTTACTTTTCAAAAATTGGTGTAAAAAGCATGAATTTCAACGAATATTAGTGTGTATATTTTAAGTTTAAAGATATTCTATGTTTAAAGCTATATTTTTATAAGTCTATATAGCTATTAATGAATTTATATATAAAAAAATACATTAGATGATTATTTTTTATTATAATGTACAATTTTTTACTATCATTTTTTTAACAAAATCTCATCTTACAGCGAGAGGGTCTCAAAGTTCTTCCAAGCGATTTTTTCTCTGATTGCCTACTTTCAGAACCCGCTGCGAATATCTGTTTGTGAATATCTGCACACTATTATCCTATTATGATACTTTTTTCTTCCTCATACTATCACAGATTGTATTAATGGTGTAAATGTTGTAAAACTCTAAAGTTCCATTGGAATGAGTATGGCTCCTAATTTAACTCAAGCTTTGAAAGGTTAAAACGTATGCAGTTCTATATCTTACGCTTTTTAATATAAAAGACTTTGCATTGGGTTTTAATTCCCTTATACGTAATAAAATTATTATTATCATACACCCTTTTTCTTCTATCGATACAAATCGTTTCAGATTTTAGTAGATGTAGTACAATAGGAATAATAATATTCATTCAATGCAGGGATAGTCTCACGATATGATCGTATCAATTTTCAATTTTAGATGGAAGAAGGGGAAGAGAGGAGGCTCTATTTAATGAAAATTTTACAACTACGTACATATGCTGATACCAAAAAAAAAAAAATCATTCATGAACTTTTGTTTTTAATATAATATTAAAACCAATTACAGGTAATGTAATTTTTTTTTTGTAATATCTGCATTTATGACATATAAAAAAAAGCTTTATACATTTGGCAATGTTAAGTAACGTCACAGAAAATTCAATTACTAAATTATCATAACCAACAAGCCAAAGTTAATACTAAATACATGTTTCTTATTTTTGCTTGAATTGTGTTACAATGAAATCAAAAAGACGTTTTACGTATATTCCAGCGAAAAAGTGTCTGATCTAACACTATTTTATGCTATCCGAGCTTAGAGTTTTTCTGTTATAATGTTGATTTCTTTTACTAAATGTGGCGTTAATGCACTATCATGCATTGTTCATGCGTTTCATTTTTACGCCTTTTTTTCTCTTTTATTTTAT
The DNA here is from genome assembly GCA_016758965.1 of Circinella minor. NCBI lineage: Eukaryota > Fungi > Mucoromycota > Mucoromycetes > Mucorales > Lichtheimiaceae > Circinella > Circinella minor. The sequence goes on along the minus strand of JAEPRB010000093.1, from coordinate 86,645 downwards.
TTTTCTTAATTGTAAACCCCGGATTCTAATGAAATAGACATATAATCAAAATTATGGATATATTAATACGTCTTCATATATTCTCAGAATACGTATTATTATGTGTAAAATAATTCTTATTGCTACTGATGCTTATAATGTTGGTGTTGGTGCTACTTTCACGCATGTTTGGCAACAACAGCAACTTACAGAAGCAGCATTAGATATGTACATAATATTTTTTTACTCATACTATACTACGTACTTATTGATGTAGAAAGTGTACAAAGTGGTAAATGTAAAAGTTTAAATATCCAAAGACAGTTTTCGTGTCATACTCCTCATAGAACTCATATACAAAGAGGCAATCTTGCACATTACTAGTCCGTTAGAATTGCTCTTCTCTTTTTCCATATTTACTTTTATGAGTAAAAATAAAACAAATATCCACACTCCTGCACATCTTTTTCTGCAGAACTATTTTTTTTTTCTTTTTGGAAACTTAAATAGCAAGTATAAACATTGTCGGGTTAGTAAAATAATGACTAATAAAAATATTTTGTCATCCAATAAATGGGAAATATCATATGTTATTATACGTACGGAGTAAATTGGGTACTAAATTAGAGCAATAGACTTTCTAAAAAATATAATGGTGCAGGTTGTAGATCAATCTGTAGTGAAGTCTTTGAATTTAAGTTATTGGTGATCGAAAAGTACGGTACATAACTCATAGATGTTATGAAGAATACTAACCTTATTGCTGTCAGTTTTACTATTCTGCCTACGATGAATTGTCATATATATGTAATGAACATGTAAGAAGTTTTGTCTTTGTGTTTGGCTATTTTTCTCAACTAATTTTTTTTTAATTCATCGTTGTATTTTTATGTTTTCTTCGACTCTTCGTTCCTTTGGTAAAGCTAGTACAGTCAACCCCCGGATTTTGCACATCTGAAATTTCCTGATTTTTTGTTCCAGAATTAAAGACTTGCAACAAGCGAGACTTGATATATATTTAAATACGGAATCTCATCAATTATTCTTTGCTGGCATTGTGGATATTTTCATATTTGGATAATGATATATAAGAATACTATACATAATTATCAAATTATAGTACAGTTTACTCCCGATTAGCGCAACTCGCCCAAAAACCTTGATGCAAGTTGCAAGTTGCGATTTTATTAAGTATTTTTAACATTCCAAAAACAAATGGTGTAGAATCGGGAGATTTGCAAAAGTGGGAGGTGCAAAAGCGGGGGTTGGCTGTAACAGTTATAATTCTGATAATTAGCACATACAGTATGACAAAAAATATTGACTATGATAGAATGAAAAGTAGAAAACTGCGATGGACGTAAAATAAATTGATTGAATCATAATGAAGCTATAAACTTTTCTTTGTGTAATCCAGGTTCCAGTGCTTTGTTGTATTTTGCATACTTTGCGAATTTTGTCTTACTATGGTGATAGTGATATTAGACGAGCGATTCAAGAATTGCTCGCTCTAACAAACATATTGTGAAAAGATACTTTTAATTTTAACCTAACGAGAAGTTTTAATAAAATAGGACATCAAATCGAGCAAGTAGATTATCGAGTGTCTTATTTGTTGAAAACGGACATAGCTGTGTAAAAGTAAGTATTTGTAGAAAATATAACTGGTATAATATCCCGCAAACCATGAATTGACTACTTATAAGATATCGGCATGTATGAACTACTTAGATATTATGGTCTAAAAAAGAAAAAAAAAATCGGATTTCAGATTATGATAATAATCATGTGAAAGAACATACATTATCATATTTGATAGTTCAATGATGATGCTACACTAGTACTAAGGGCTACAGGTGTTACCAAGTCCCAACACCAAACATTAATAATACGTAAGAACGTTTTTTGGGTTCTTGAGTTTTATCATTGGTGATCTTCACCAAATGACCTTCCCTCCCCCAATGCTAACTGTGGTTCATAATACTATTTATACTGTCCAGTCGCACTTGAATAGACTAAAAGACATGTATTATAACCTATATTCTGAATAAAGTAGCGGAAAACAACATTGAGTAATAATTTGGCAAAAATGATTATTTCAGATTTAGGTCTTAGACAATAGGGAGTTACCACAGACGTCTCAAAAAAATACTGTATACGTAATATCATTTCGGTCCTCATAGACATTCTAGCTTATGTAACCTTTTCAAAGATAAACGACAATCGAATCTAATAGTGCCGTGTCTCGCTATTTATACACCATCTATTATACATATATTGTAATTACACTTTAAGTATCTATGTAAAACTAATATTAGCACACTCTTTTTCATGAATACGACTACGTAGTGGAAATTTCCTATTTTTTTTAAAAATTACACATGAACATAGCAGTACGTCTGAGTGCACAGTTGCTTTTTTTTTCCAACTCGTTTTGTACTGCTATGAACATGAATATATATGTATATTTAATATGAAAACCCAAATTACCGCTGTGTGTACCCACATACACAGGTCGGATACTACTGTAAAACTACTGTAAAACCGATTAACCCAACTACTAACTTTCGATGGGATAAACGGGAAGACAGATCATGAAAAAAATAGCTTAAATCACGGATTGAAATTCATTTATTTTTTGGTATATGGATAATTTACGTACCGAAGAAGCATTACAAATATATCTTTATGTTATGGAATAAATTGACCACACATTAGCTTGAGCTTATCCTCTTTTAGATTAATTTCAAGGTAAAGTAAATAAACAAAAAAAAAAGCAACAAAGGAAAAAAAGTACCCTAAATTCAAAACGATAAATATAAAGAATGAGTTACTGTTCTCTTCTTCTTACGTAGAAATAAACAAAAATGCTGATCGATAATGGTTGATTGATTGATATATCTATGTGCAAGACTAGTACATAACATACAGCCATGGTAATTAAGGGGTATATACCTTCAAAGTTATATATGGTCGCTTTAATTGGTACTACTGAGTATGATAATTCGTTACTACAGCCTTTATGGTTTAAATGATGTTTTGACGATTTTTTATGTGTTGGATCTCCATAAGGGTAAAATATAGGTGAGTTCGTAGCAATTATCTTGGTCGATAACATCAATAATTCAAAAAATTCTTACTTCAAATTCAGTTTTACTTTTTGAGACATAATATATATATTTTAAATAGCATGTTTTTCAATAAAATTATATTCAGAAAAGTTTTGTTATATAAAATAAATCAAAATTGTATTAATGGTGAGAATGTGGGTTGATAAATTTACCCGATTATAGAGTGCTGGGTAAACACAAATATTAAAAAGGTTATCAATTCTCCAGTCGATACTCCGAGATGAAATTATAAACTGACGACAACATGGCCACCATGGTTTTTTGTAGTTATCTCATACATAGAAGAACGGTAAAGTACCATACTGATGATTTATGGTAGTTCTTGCTGAAAAAAGAAATATGGCCATCAATGAAAAAAACCGAACCTCCAGGAATTCAAATGCTTTGTAAGAAGCATGCGTGACTGGACTGGTTTCCTTTGAGTTAAAAACTCCCCCCCCCCTTTGATATTTATCCTATTTGTGCTCGATTAAAAAAAGTTGTTAAATGGATTTTGTATTAAACATATCCATCACTTCCTTCTACTACTTCTATAATTAAGATTTTTTTTTTGGCAAAAATGTTTTATTTGTTTTATAAAATTCTTTTGTTTTTGTGTAATGACCTGCTTATTTCCATTTATTTCGAAATAGATTGTGTTAGCTTGTATTTTAGTAAATATTTCTTGCCCTATGCCCTTAGTATCTTTCTATTTCTTATAAATAATGTTACTTATATATAATGATCACCCCTCTCTTCAGTGAGCTTGGGGTTTTTTTTTTTTATTATTATAGATAAATAATATACACAGGAAAAGGTGTTATTAAATTCTACAATGAATGTTATTAATAGAAAATTGAGGAAAACTAGATCACTTTTGTTTTATGACATTCTAATAATAAGTATTATATGTCTTAATAATATGATGATTTCCGGTAGCTCACCATGTCAATTGAAGTTGTATAAAGATAACACCGTAAAACAAATTAATTCTTTGATGTTGATAATTGGAACGCATGGTCCCCTTTCCATGGATATTTCACTTGAATCGATAATATAATTGACGATGATGCTGGGTTTAATATTTAAGCTGCAAAATATATGTATACTGCCATGCATTGCTGCTTTCAATAATAATTAACATCGAAAGTAGATAACCGCTGATAAAATGAAATTATACGAATCAAACTTATTTGGACGGAATTGGTTTTGGTAAGGCAAAAAAAGGCCTGTAACCTAACTAGCGAATAGTCAAATATTATTGGCCAAGTCCTGTCAGTATCTTAAATGTAAATAATAAAATCGTAATAATGTATTATTTGATGGTGATATATTGCGATGTTTAATACACAATTGTTTCTTAACTTGTTAAAATAATAACCATAGTAATAGTAATAGTATGTGTGTTATTTTTTCTACCTTACGTTGAACTGATGATGATTTTATGCAAAATATATAAATATATATTTAATTTTTGATTAAAAATGGAATAGCTCACAAAACTGAGGTATTATGTATCGAGTAAGATAATTATAATTCTTTTCTTGCCGCTCTCTCTCTCTCTCTTTTTTTTTTTTTTCTTTCTCACTTGTTCTCTTTATTATTATTATTTTCATTGAATACTATTTATACATCATTCTATTCCATTTCAACCTACTTTAGGTCTTTTTAACGACAAACTGTAAAAACAACAAGTTGCATGTACTGACTTGAGCTGCCGATTCGGCTTCTGTCAATTTTTTTCTCTTCGTACTTTCTTCGTCAATTATTAACAAACAACCTCCCTTATTAATATTATTACTATTCAAGAAAATCAAATCCTTTTTCAACATTCTCATCTTATCAACAAAGCATCTTAGTGCTGCTTGAGCAGTACCTTTTTTTTTTACAGCAAAGTTATCATAACCATCTTATAAAAAATCCTTTTTTTACTTAATTTATTTCATTTGTACAAAAAAAAAAAAAAAAATACCCTGCTCCACCAATTTATATAGCTCAACACATACACACACACACCAAGCAGGGATACACAAAAAATATATATATACAGTTCATTATATATATTTATATTTTATAAATATAAGCCGTTTTTCTCGCTCTCTCTCTCTCTCCATCTCTTTCGCTCTCCCGCTTTCTCACCCTATTCTTCCTTTTCCCTTCTTTAATATTTTCTATCCTGCGCAAATCCTTATACTTTTATTTTCTTTTAGCTGAAAAAAAGTTCATTATTACTATTATTAACCAATCATCTCACTTTCACTATCTCTATACCGACTGACTCGACATTAAAAAGTAACCATAACAACAACTTTTATTATCTTTACCAAAAAAAAAACAATAGCAACACTTATCAACAATTAACAAATAACTTTTACATCACAAGGACAGCAAAACTACTAAGAATTCCAAAAAATCCCAACAACAGCAAAAAAAAACGAAAATAGCAGAAACCCGCCGTATGTCCCCTGTTGCTTCTTCAACAGACGAACACAGTGTGGCGCGCCTTTCGTCATCCAATGCTGCTGTTGGAGCGTCGAAAAAATCTCCGTCTGGTCGTCTTACTAGTCCTGCTGCATATGTATTCGCGCCAAGCTGGATGTCCAATAGTAAGGAATCGAATAAATCATCAAATCTAGCATTTTCATCTTTTTCAGCAAGTAAGTCAGAAAGCTGGAGTTGAAGGATAGACAACAAAAAGAAACAATAAAATAAAGTAACTGGGTAAAAGGATAAGAAAACAAATAAACAATGAAGTTTGGATATTAATAATAACATTTTTATTTGATATTAAATAACAGCTGGTAGTCCAACTGCTATCTCTCCACAACAACGCGCAGTGCAAGGTTGGTTTTCAATATATATATCTCTCTCTTTTTTTTAAAAAAAATTTCAATTTTTTTTTTTCGTCTGGATAAAGCTTACATTTTCATTGAATATGACCTTTACAATTCAACGCATTTAGGAAAATATCGTAATCCAGCTCCACGATCATCCAATTCATCACCTTATCCAGGTCGTCCCTCATATAAGCTTCCATCTAATAAATTACTCCATAATGATAACGCTACTACTACTACTACAACAACTGTCGCCACAAATACAGCTACTCTCCCTGCCCTTCCTTCCATTACTACCACATCTAGAGTAAAAAAACCAACATCATTACATCGATCAACCCCATCCAACGCAAGCAGTACATCGTCATCACTTCAAGATAGTGAGTTTCCGACATTAGTAGAAGAAGCAATCCCAGATAAACGTCATGATAGTGGACGATCCGCATGGGGTAATCCAAATGCAATTAAAGCTAAAGTATTTTGTCCTCCTACAACGGAAACGGATGAAAACAACGAAGAAATGAATATGTCCCCTTATGATATTGAATTAGAACGTTTGAAAGCACTTGTACCTAAAAGAAATTCTGGATCATCGGTATCAACCACTTCAACAACAGTAACAACTTCGAAACGAAACTCACATCATCATCACCATCACTACCATCATAATCATAATAACAATAGCAACAATAATAATTCCCATAATAATAATAATAGTAATAGTAATAATAGTAACAATAATAGTCATCATTATCATCACCATCACCATCCTCCATCACCTTTGGTTAGTCCTACTCCTTCACGATCATTATCATCTTCACAGCGCATGAGATTTAACAAATCATCCCGAACAACGACGAATAGTAATAATAGTTATAGTTATTCTAATAACAATGGTAATAATGGCAATAATATTAACAACAATAATATGCGTACATCTCCATTGACAAAGGTCCCACTTCAAATCTCATTAAGAGAAACTTCTGGTGCAGCCTCAGCTGTAGTTAAGTTGCCAACAACAGCGGCAGTACCATCGACATCGTCTTCATCCGTTACCTCACCAAGGCCAAAACGTGCATCTTCTTCTGGAAGTAGTATCAGCAGTTTTCATAGTCAGCCCACTAGTGTTTGTGATCAACGACTTGAGCCACCGCCTTATAGGATCTGTGAACTTACTGATGATACGACAACAACCAGTAGTTCTTCATTTTTGGAATCTCCACGTACTTTAATGGAAGAGGATATGATGGAAGAAATGATAGTTGAAGAAGATGATGAGGGAGAAGAAAAAACAAAGGATGTGATTGAGGTATGCGTAAACGATCATGAGAGAGAGCATTTTTTATCTTGGGTACGTACTTGGGCATGTCGACCGGCAGCCAAGGCTAGTAATACAAGCATGGAAGCAATCAATCCTCGTTTTTTTGGTGGTTGTGGCGAATATTCATATTTTGGACCTTTAGGAACAAATGCTACTACTATCTCGAAATAAAATAAAAATATATAACTTATCATTCTTTTTTAACCTGCCTTATTTTCCCGCGTAATATATATATATATATATAACCACAATCTTCGTTATCATTTAGTTTATAAATCTTTACTTTTTTTCACCCATTTTTCTAACATTTTTTTTTTTTTTTTACATAAACTGATTTGTTTATTTCTATACTTTTTCTTTCTTTAAAAATCTTGTATGGAAAATCTTTTATAAGCAATTAAAGAACTTATCATTACACACTTTTTTCTTCTTTGTCCCTTTTTTCTTTATGTTTTTCGCTTTCTTTTTTTTCACTCTCCCACTTTACTTGTTTTACATACGTACCGTATATACTCTTATTAAAAAAGAAAAAAAAAATACTTTTTATTCTTATTACGTACTCTTTAAATGGAATGCTAATTTTTTTGTGATACGTATTATATATATATGTGTGTGTGTGCTATAATGTTTGGGAAGGGGTAAACTATATTGCTACTATTTTTTTAAGAGGTCACGATGCTTAAGCTTAATCTTGCTCATTCGTGAATCCACTTGGTCCAATCGAGCTTCAAGCTCTTCTTTACGACGACGTGTGAGTGCGTTGACGCCAGTAATAGGGATCTTGCTATATTCTGATTGAAGCTATTATAACCATAATTATAGAGGTTACAAATATAAATATATATATATAGAAAAAAATTAAAGAGAGGATGATTAAAATTAAATTCGTCAAGTATAAAATGTAGCATATTAATAGAACTAGTTAAAGTAGATAATGTAAATAGTAACAATAAAAAAAATGAATAGTTGAAAATGTGGTGTAGAGTAATGTGAGTGAGCTTAGAAGACGAATGGAAAGGATAATGATTATAATCATTGTATATTTTTGTAAGTGTATTTGCGTTAAGTGAATAGAATAAGTAGTACTAAACATGTAACAAGAATATAAAATCCACGTACGAGTTCCTTTTCCCGAAGGAGTTCTCTTAAAGAGTTGTCTAAATCGGCAACAGACTTGATTTCTGGTAATGCTGAATCTTCTTTTTTCGTATTCTCGGATGATGCCTGAGTTGTTGCTGCTACTAATTTTGATCCTTGTTGCTGTTGTTGCTGGTGTGGTTTTGGACCATCCTGAACAAGTGACTCGAATGCACTAAATGGTGTGTTTTTTTTTTTGAAAACAAATTATTTATATCTTTTTTCCATAATAATATGTATGCCAGTGAAATTAGTATAAATGTATCTTACCTTGCTTTCATTGTTGTATTGTACCTTGAGGCAATATCTCCCCACATAGACATATCATCGCTGAAAATACCCATGCGTAAGAATTGTTCCATGGTCGCTTTGAGAACTCTTACTTGATCTTGTGAATGACGTAGTTGTGTCTGTAAATTTTCATCGCTAAGGTTTTCTGAACATTTTTCTTTTCCAAGCTTGGATATATGCTCATTCAAGGCTTTTTCATGAATAAGTCTTCGTTCATTCATGACCTTCTCAAGCTCACTTTTCTCAATGACAAGCTGTCTATAAAATGATATAAATGTATATTAAATATTAGCTATAACTTTAAAAATAGTATTACCAAGAAAGGAGGAACGATTTTTTTTTTACCTAACTTGCTTGGTCGCCTCATTTAATTTATCAGTAACAGACGATAAATCATCTTGAAATCGTTGTCTGGATGTCTATTTCCCAGAAAAAACATACTGTAAGTTTTCGGTATGCTGACAATGGTATCAAATAAAAAAAATAACTACCTTTTCCAATTCATATTTTGTTGATAAGACGTGTTTTTCATTAGTTAATTCATCAACTGATTGACTTAAAAATGTAATATCTTTGTTACATGCTATAATAATATTATATTGTATATGATGTTTAGTTTAAAGAAAGACAAATGTCTATTATACTGTCATGCCACTAACTATTTATATTTGTTTACCTTCTTTTTGCCGTTGCAATGCCTTAACGACAGCCCGTTCCTTATCAAGCTTGCTGCGCCAATATGCCTCTGACCGTTTTGAATTATGATCTGAATCCGATGATAAATCCATACTATCACCATCTTCATCTTTGTTATTAATAACGACAGTCCCATCTTCATCACTACTACGTGACCAAGCTAATTCTTCTGTTGATGAAAACATTTCTTCGTCTGATGTATTCGGGTTCTTATTGTTGCTATTATTGTTCTGCGAGGCAGTTCCAAAAGTGGGTGGTAAACTACCACGTGAGCGTGGTGCTGATGGACGAGTAGGTGTACGTGGTGATCCAGGTTGTGATAAATTTTGCATTGTATTTGATCTACCTAAGCGAGGACTTGTTGGTGTAGGGGGAGGTGAGGCAGCACACACAGTATTCTTGTTTATTTGATGGAAAGACCACTCATCGGTTGATCTTGCTGAATCATCTTGTTGTTGAAGTTGTTGTTGGGATCGACGAACGCGTAGACTTGCGAATGACGATGCAGGACGTAAAGCACGACGAGTATTAGTACGATCATCAGCATGGTGAGAAGGTTTATTGCTTGAATCTGTAGGTAAACTACTACGTTTTTTCGTAAGGATAGGATGGATAGCAGGATCTATTAGAGTCTCTTCAGTTGCATTGGGTTTGCTGCACATTGGCGGAGAAGCGGATCGTAATCTATTATCACCCACTCCTGACGATGTTGCCCGACTCTTCATATCCCGCACACTTGCATGACGAGTTAATCCATGACCACCAGAATTTTCGGCTTGTCGACTTTTTAAAAAGGCAGCTCTCGTATCATTAGCTGCTGTTGCTCCAACTGTATGTGACATGGTACGTTGACGTGTTCCACTTGCTGCTGCGGATCGTACGTTAGTTGCCACTGCATTATTATTATTGTTGTCTGTTTTTGATAAAAGACCATTATTATTGGAAGAAGAAAGAACATGCAAGTTCTGTGCACTCATTGCTGATGGTAACGTCTTTGTTGGTGATACTTTGCCATTATTTCCTTGTCGGCGATTCGAAAGTAATACACTATTTTTTTTTTTTTTTACTTAACTTCCTTTTTCTTTTTTCAAAGCAGTATGCACATATATGGTTTTATTTTTCTTTCAACAAAAAGTATACAATATACCTTAACCTTTTACTTTTTGGTTTTGAAATATCTTTATCGCAGAGACTATCGGTATCTATAGAAAATGTAGATTCTACATATTTTTATTATAAATAAAGAAAAAGAATAAAAGTTAATATATATGACACATACAACTAAAAAAATAGAAATATGGGTTGAATACTGTAATATATATAATATACCTGCAGGGCTAGGTGGTCTTTGTGGTGCTTGATCATTAGTATTTGATTTATTACCGAGAGCGAGCTTTTTTAAATGCCAGAATTTTTGACCAGCAGAAGTTTTATCTTTTGATTTGATAGTGGATGACATTAAACTTTATAAAACAAAAGAGAAAAAGAGAAAAACAAAGGAACGGGAAATTATTTATAGTATAAAGCGTTGGTGCGTAAATAAGAAAACAGTTGTTTTTTTTTTTTTTTTTTTTTTTTTCAAAAAAGTAAAGAAGAGCTTTTATATTGGGATGATGAAGTTTACAAGAAAAAAGGAGAGAGAAAGAGAGGAGAATTGTATTTTCTGACTTGGTTGGTGCTAAAGAAATAGGGGAAAGGAAGAAAAGAGGCTTTGGGGGGTAAGACAGAAGGGAGATGGTGATAAAAAAAAAGTTTATTATACATCTACATTGTATGTCATATATTAAGAGTAAACTTAGTGCAAAGAAAAGTAATAGTATTAAAAGATATAATATGTATAATATGTATAATAATGTGTAGTTACGGATTGTGTGAGAGGGAGAGAGAGAGAGTCAGCGTATTTACGCACAATCTCATTATACGTATTTTTTTTTGCCTATGATTATTCTTTTTTAATAATCCGCTTCTATACATCAACAATATCTTTAAGAAAAAAAAATCTCCTTATTCTCTTCTTCTCTTTTTTTACTTGATTATTATACGCTCATATTTAATATTATAATATAATAAAAGAATTTTGTCTTCTCCCGAAAAATGGGGAGTAGTAGTAAATCGAGAAAGCTTGTTTATAAACTTTTAAGGATAATGATACGTACTGATTTTGTTACAGTAATTACATTTTGATGAGAAGAAAGAAAAACTATTTTCTTCATTTGTCGTTGTCGTTTGTTCGTTGTGTTTATAATTAAAAATAAAGAAAATCATGGGTGCACAGATACTTCCATCCTTGTGCATATAATTCATAATAAATAGAACTAAAACGATCTGCAGCTGTAATTGCTATACGGCTGTCAAAAAAGAAGCCAAAAAAAGAAAAGAGGCGTAATATCATATTAGAGAGAAGAAACCGGGGGGGGGGGCTTTATTCATTCTTATAAGGAAATGAAGGGTAATTTCTTGATCAGCAAAAAAAAAACCTTGAACATAATCTCCTGTTTTTTCTTTTCTTTTTCCATTCCTAGTGTTTGATAATAATAGAGCTAATTACCACAGCATTCTTTATATACTACTGCTTTTTAAAAAAAAACTTTATATTTAAATTGAAAATCGATATTATAATATCAAAGGCCAAGTTCACAGTCCTCTACACGTTTTCTATTATAGTATCGATTATAAGATACACAAAAAGGAGTAACTTTATTCCATTATATGGAGTAACAATCAAAAAATAGTCTTCTTCTTCCTGTATGTATATAATTTTCCTTTAGAAATGGTAGTAGGAATGATATAGATGCGTTATAAATAGATATATGATCAAAAGAAAAGTTCTAAACGAAATTTACCTGATAAAAAAAAGTGAAGTATTGATTGTTAATAATAATTATTATTTACTTAGTTTTTGTCGTTAATAAGTAAAATGTAATAACTCTTGATAATATCTTTTAAAATAAAATAAAAAAAAAACTGTTTGATGTTGTCAATAATTATCAAGAATGATGTCGTTACCCTTTTCTGTCTTACACTTTGCATCTTTTCCCTCCTCCTCGCCAATCAAATACACTATAGTGGCAAAAAGAAAAGTTTAAAAAACTTATTACTATTCAAGTCTATAAATATATTATAACCTTAACAACAACGTTTTTTTAACCGAAAAATCGAATTATTCACGAAATGGATCAATGCGCTTTATAGTCGTATTATAAATTACACGACGGTGCTTTTTTTTTTGTTCCATTTTCCTCCTATAATTGCTATGAACATGGCATCTTTTAATCTTTTCTCAATTTCACTATTTGATCCCCTTAACCAAAAACCATTTCATTGAATTTTATATTTTCAGTAGCACTATTTTTTTGTTGCTATTTAGGCATGTCCTTGAAACAGCTTTTTTTTTTTTATAATACTGTATGCTATTTGTAACACCACCATAACAGAATAATTTATAAAGTTTAGGTTATAAAACCAATCACCATAATTTTCACAGTAATCATAATAAAGAAATAAGCATTTATGCCTTGCTTAAAAAGATCGAAGAGTAACTTTCCTAAAAAGGAAGTGTTTCGATATTTTATCATCCCTGCGTTTAGCACCGCAGCACTTTTTTTTGGGTTGTGGTTAATTAAGTATCTGTACAATTATTAAAAAGAACTACCTGACCAAAAATATTTTTTATCAGATGTTATGTTATAGAAGCATGGTTGTAAACTTGAATGAACTACAAATATTTTTATTTTATTTAGTTTTTCTGTTACTCAATATTGTAACATTCTTTTACTTGAATCGTGGAGGATTTTGTTAGATGTTAATAAAGGAAAACAAAAAAAAAATACCCCTTTTTCACACTATTGCCAATTTAAACATATTACCACGACGTATTCCCCTGCTTCTCTCTCTAGTATGTAGTATGATTATTGCTAACTACTTTTTTTATCGCACCCCCTCTCCCTTCTCATATCTAGTTTCGAACAACACACGGGCGTAAAAAAGTGCTACGGTGGGGGTGTTCAGTCCACAGCGCACCAACATTTTCTTCTTGTATTTCATAATTATAGGATTTTTCTTTCTTTGATGATTTGCTGTTGTTCGAATTTTTAGTAAATTAAATAATAGCTAATTTGGTTTCATTACTAAACTATCTTTGTTGGTCAATATTGTTGTCTGCTGAACTGCTCATTTAATATACCGAAGTGTTATGCATAAATCAATATGGAGAACTTTTCGAACACGTTGGGACAAAGCTTTCAAAAACGTAATTGAAAAGTGGCCAAAAGGAGCCGCCGTTTTTTTTTATCGGTTTCGATCTACAAAAAAAAAAAAGGAGAAGCAAAGTAGGGGGGAAGGAAATTATATGAGTTCCAACAATGTAATACCTTATTTTTTTCATATCATTCACTAAATTAAGCCATAGAACCGCTTCTCGCTAATAACTTGTGTATTTTTTTGATCTGCCATTTTGAACATTATAATTATATATATGATACTTGTAATTTCTTGGTTAAAAAAATGTTAAAAACGGGTTGTTTCAATGAATCACCAGATGCAATGTTGGCAATGATAATCAACACATTATTATTCGTCCTCCATACGTAGATATCAAGAAATAACCCAGTTCGTATGTGCAACCATAAATATGGAAAGTATGTTCTATCTTATTTTGCTCTCAAAAGCTGACAACACAACAAAATGCAAGGATAACAGTCTTTTTTTTTTTTTTGGACAAACTTAAATATTTTGCGCAACTTTGTTTTGCGTAAATGATTACTATGGGGATGATCTTTTATTATTTATTATATAATACTTCCAGTAGACTATGGATACGTAGTGTACATTTAATATGCATATAAAATTACAAACTTAGTTCAACATATAAAACGTAAGTATTTAAAAGTTCATTATGCACTACCTATAACTCTTAAACTTCGCTAAAATATTCATGCAAAATGAAGATCATTTAATATTATGCTAATAACAATGATGTATATGCACTATGATATTTGGATGCTTCGTCAAAGGTAGAAAGTTGAAATCAATAAATACGGAGGAGGTAAAATATTCTAAAACTTCGTTATATATCTATAATCGTAATTTGGAAATTAGAATAAATTTACTTTTTTATAGTGATCCGTATTTATAACGATATATTTATACTCTTTCTAATTCTGTGGATTAAATAAGCTACTATGTAAGTTAATTATTTGATGGCAAATTATAAAGAATAGACTCCAGAATTTGGAATTAGTTATCATACGTATATTATTGAAAACGGTTTCGTAACTATTTGGCAGAGTACCTCGGGGCTTACATATCTTAGCTATGATGCTGGTGAGTATGTTCTTTAATTGAAGTTAACAGGGCGCAAGTCATTGGTCTTTCCTTTTACTCAGTTCCCTATTTCATAATTTGAATCTCTTCCCGTCAGTGTTGTAGATATTATCTCTTATTTAATCCGTGACAAAGAGGTAATTTTCTCATAATACAATATCCACAACATGCATTCTAGCTATATATGGAGCAGCAAAAAGAAACAGTGATATATAAGAAGTCACTAATGACATACAGCAATGTTAAATAAAGTCAAACTTAAAGGCCACGTATTATATAATAGTTTCGAGATCATTGAATAATCAAGAGTATTCACAGTAGTACCTACTTCCTACATTATTGCTTTTAATTTAATACTAGCAAAATATAAAATACGTAATATACATACGTACAGTGGTTTTTTTACAATAAATATTAAATTTAAAATCATTTTAACATGATACGTATGTACTAGGTTCATTTTCCTGACCAATATTCGCATAAAAAATAACCATCACATTGAATGTGTATAAATATTGTAATTAAATAATACCCTTTATTTTATTTTCAATTTAGTATAAAACATGATAATTATCATATATCAATTATAATCAAATAAAATAATAGAATTCACATTGTTGTATTTCTAGTTATTTTTTTGTCGTTGTAAGAAAAAGTAAAAAATACCATTTTCCTCAGATCCTTTAATATCAGAAGCACCCATTACCAAATCATCATTGACATATCGTAAATGATCAATGGTAGGAACATCATCATAAAGCATAGCCGTAGACAAGACACCGCGGAACATAACTTGACGCAACTGTTATAGAATAGTTTATTACAATTAACTGTTAGTTATCAAATGAATATCATATATAAT
Source organism: Circinella minor (assembly GCA_016758965.1). Classification (NCBI taxonomy): domain Eukaryota; kingdom Fungi; phylum Mucoromycota; class Mucoromycetes; order Mucorales; family Lichtheimiaceae; genus Circinella; species Circinella minor. Next base: position 71,090 of record JAEPRB010000093.1, on the reverse strand, counting down.
TCCAATATATAGCTTTGGTTTAATAGTATTATTACCTGTGCACGTCCAGTTTTTTCATACCAAACATGCTCCCCTGAATCATTCAATACAACAACAGGTTCAACATCTCTTTCTGATAAAAAGTTGATACCAACCCAACGAATCTCTTTCAAACCCGGAATCTCAGCATGCCCGTCGTTTAAGCAACCACCATCCCATTTACCAAACAAAAATTTGGGTTCATCAATAGGCTTTAATTGATTATATAGTTCTTGTTCAACTGCTGGTTCAACAGGATCATCTTTGTTGATAACCAATTGAACGAATTTCTCTTCACTGTATATATAACTGTAAATTAATAAACTAATGACTTTGATGATATATGCAGCATTTTTACATTTTATACAAATTAAAATTTTTATTATTTTCCAACACTGCCCATGCACACTATATAATACACTCACGGAGTAGGTTTCATTTTATTGAATATTTTTATTCAGGAAAGAAGAGAAGTCAAAGAATAATAATAACCTTTTATGTGGCCGCGAGATTCCGGTTTTTACTTTTTTCTTTTTCAATTTATTTATAAACTTTATTAGAGTTATTATATAGATATACTGTGGTAGTAAATAATCTGGCGAAAATAACAGTTGAGAATCTATTATAAAAAAAAGTTTGGTTTCTGATCTTTCTATTGTAGCCCCAACAAAAAAAGCTGTTAGGACCTTAGATGAAACTGTCACACGGTTTTTCGTGGCTGTTATATTTTATAATATACTGTTCTAGAGTGATACGACACTATCTATTTTAGAAACTTGTTCGTCTGATCATGTTTCTTATGTACATAAGATACAGACGGTCACACAAAGAAAATAAGCAACTTAGATATTTTTTGCATGAATATTCCGTTTCAATATTTCAAACTATATCAAAATTTTGAGTTGCATAACTTTTGACAATGGTTACTCGTATATGACCTTATGGAATAATATTTGTAAAAATTAACAGCAATTATTATTATAGACTATCATTCAAAGCTATTAAATATATATATTAAGTAGGATCTTACCCCCCAAATAAATATCCTCTATCTGTACTCATGAAAAATGTACGTAAGCTTCATTTCAAAATAGTGGTTATCAATAATCATAGTAAAAATGTGCTTATTCGATTATGATTTTCGGAATTCTAGGTCTTATGATATCATATAAGTTATTACAGTACAGTGGTTTTTTTAATGGGATCGTCGAGTCATGCGTATTATACCAGTGCACCAAAATCATCTGGTTGAACTTCTATTTTATTTGTCATCAAATGGAAATATCGAATAGTTTTGTTGTACTATAAAAACAATAAAATCTTGTTACTTTTAAAAATGACACAGTGATTATTCCAAGAATAACAGAGAAGAAAAATTAAAAAAAAAATAGCAGTAACAGCGTAAATGTTTATACAAGGTGATAAGATGCTATCTTTTTTGTGTAACTTTTCCTTGCTAATAAAGTTTACATTCTCACAGTGCATATAATTTTTTTCTGCTGTTTCAGCATTATAAACAGACGTATCAAGCTAGCTTACGGACGTAGCTGCTAATAAGGAAAATAATGTTTTTAATTATGTTTAGAATATAGGTAATATTGTTAGTTTTGTTTCCCGTTTACAATATTAAGTACATTTTTTTTCACAAGCACACACACAGATAGAGGGGGAGAGGGGGGAAGGGGAGAGGGAGAGGGAGAGAGGGAGAGAGACGATGTTTCTAAAATAGGATCGGTAATAAGCGCCGCCAGAAAATGCTATTTCCATTTTTGTTGATTTCATGCTAGTTATTTGTGATATGCACCGTGTGAAACTGTAGTTAGTACGTAGAGCTGTAATTTTCGTGTTTGTGACTGATCGATCCGACTAATCATAAGGACTATCAGTTTTCTTTGGTTTAATATATAAAGTATTAGATAATATTATTTTTCCTTTCCCTTTTTCTTCTATCTTTGTCCTTTTTTATTTTATTCGTGTTTTACTAACATGTCTGCTGATCTTCATCCCATCACTCTTCCAAACGGAAAAAAACTCGAAGGTAAAAATAAGAAACCATATTTGCAAATATTTATAATATTAAAAAAATACTGGTTGGTCTACACAGATTTTATTATATTGACTAAATTTTCTCATTTTTTATTATATTTTAGTCCATACTCATCTTTTTATCAACAATGAGTTCGTCCCTGGTCATGGTCCGTTGATTGAAACCATTAATCCTGCTACTGAAGAAGTTATTTGTTCAGTGCACTCTGCTGATGAAAGCGATGTCAATGCTGCTGTTGAGGCTGCCAACAAGTGTTTCAACGATGTCTGGCGTAAGGTTGCTCCAGCTGAAAAAGGTCGCTTGGTTAATAAGCTTGCTGATCTTATGGAACGTGATAAGGAAGAATTAGCTGCTTTGGATGCTTTAGATAACGGCAAGGCATACACTGTTGCCCGTGATATTGATATTACTGAATCCATCGGTTGTTTCCGTTACTTTGCTGGTTGGGCCGATAAAATTCATGGTAAGTTTAAAAATGGATGAAAAATTGAGAAAAGGAGGGGGGAAATATATGCTTATGAATTACAACATGTATCTCTTTTTTTTTCTTTTTTTTAAAAAAAAACAGGTAAGACCATTGATACCGTTGCCGATCGTTGGTGTTATACTCGTCATGAAGCTTTGGGTGTTGTCGGAGCTGTCATTCCATGGGTAAATAAAGTTTATAATGCTTTTTTTCCGCATTACTTGATGTTGTAACAATATGACAAAACCTTTATTTCATTTATACTAATATTTACATCATAAAATCATTATACATAGAACTATCCAATCATGATGGCAGCATGGAAGTTTGCTCCTGCTCTTGCAACTGGCAACTGTGGTATGTATTGGGATATTAAATTAATAAGAAAATATGTAAGAAACCAAAAAGTACTGATTTTGAAATATGATGTTCATTAGTTGTCATGAAGACTTCCGAACTTACACCTCTTAGCATGCTCAAGTTTGCTGCTTTGTCCAAGGAAGCTGGCTTCCCTGCTGGTGTTGTAAATATTATTACTGGCTATGGTCAGACTACTGGCAATTTCCTTGCCAATCACAAGATGGTTTCCAAGATGGCTTTTACAGGTAACGTATATATTTATATTATAAAATAAAAGTGTAAATATGTGTACGGAAGATGATGAAGTATTTAATAATGAACTGGTATAATCATTATAGGCTCTACTGGTACTGGTCGTAAGATCATGGAATCTTCTTCTGCAAGCAACTTGAAGAAGCTTCAATTGGAATTGGGCGGTAAGTCTGCTCAAATTGTCTGTGCTGATGCTGATTTGGAAAACGCAGCTGTCATGGCATGTGGTGGTATCTTCAATAACCATGGTCAAAGTTGTAATGCTGGTTCTCGTATTTTGGTTCATTCATCGGTATTTGACAAGTTTATGGAACTTTTTGTTAAGGCTACTGATGATATTGTTCTTGGCTGTCCCTTCGCTGAAGGTATGTATATCAATATATATTCTTTATTTTTACATTCTTTTTTGTATATGAAAAAAAGAGTCAATATAAAGATTCAACCCGGTTTTTTTTTTCTTACTAAATGTCCAAAAATAATAATAACAATGATAGATACCTTCCAAGGTCCACAAATCAGCAAGGCTCAATTTGATAAGATTTTGAATTATGTTAAGATTGGTCAAGAAGAAGGTGCTACATTATATAAGGGTGGTAAGAGATGGGGTGATAAGGGTTACTTTATTGAACCTACCATCTTTACCAACTGTAAAAACAGTATGCGTATTATGCAAGAAGAGGTCTTTGGTCCTTTTGTCGGCATTGCTACCTTTGAAACTATTGATGAAGCTATTGCTATTGCTAATGACTCTACTTATGGTCTTGCCGGTGGTGTATATACTTCTAGCGTCGATACCGCTATTCGTGTATCCAACGAAATTAAGGCTGGTACCGTATGGGTAAGTGTTATCAAATTCTTTTATAACTTATTTTGATGAGCATGAAGTAAAAAGAAACGTTATTGTGCAATTTCAAATCAAACTAATATTGATAATACCTTTAACAATATACAGGTGAACACCTATGATATCTTTGATCAAAGCACTCCTTTCGGTGGTTACAAGCAATCCGGTTTTGGCAAGGAATTAGGCAAGTATGCTTTGCAAGAATACACCCAAGTTAAGGTTGTCAAGTTCCAACTCTTAAACACTGGTTTATAAATTCGCTTATAGCTCTTTATAACAACTATTATCCTCCTTTTTCAAACCCCCAAGAAAAAAGGTTTCATTTCCTCTACACACTCTATTAGTTATATAAAAATACATGATACCATTGATTCTATCTCTCCCCACCCCAACATTTTTTTCCCAAATTAGTAGTAATATCAACGAACAAGCAAACCTACTCTGTAAGATTAAAATATATATAAATAGTTTACGTATTACATTATGAAACGAAATTACACGTCAATATTTTTGAAGTGAAATGAAGAATGTTATATTGATGCATTCTTTCTATAAGAATGGACATCGTACATAAACATTCATCATCATACACTATAAGCCCATTCTATTTGATAAAACAGTTACGGGAATATATATATATTATTTTTTATCCATTTTATTAAAATGATCAAAAAATTATTTTAGCGATGTACCAGTGAATGCTGAGATCGACTAAATGCACTACTTAAAGTAGAAGCTCTAGCAAGCATGCGATCCTGCTGATAGGATGAAAGCGAAGTAAAGCTTGACGTAGACATGATGGACATACGTCTCTTTTCCGTTCGTATGGCTGTATGGGTACTATTAGAAACGCGTTGCTTTGGCTTTTCAACTGGTGGTCGAGGAGATACCACGGATGATCGTAAACTATTTTGCGTAGCAACTGAAATACGTTTGTTTGCATTGGATTCCCGCCGTGCTTGATCTTTGTTAACAGCACTATAGATAAAAAATTACCATTTTTTTAGGAACTCGTACACCCTCGTTGATATAGTTCGTATTTAACAAGACAATCTAGTTTTCTTTTTTTTATTTACCTTGGTGAATCAGTAGACAAAACGCCACATTCACGATATCGTACACGTTCCATAAGTTCGGTCAATCGATCACTGACAGTAAGCAAAGAACCATCATCCTGACCAACTAATCGATCCACTTGAGGTTCGATCAATCCTGATGCTAACGTTCGTAGCCTCTGGCCAATATTGTCCTGATCCCTTTGCAAATCTTCGATTGCGTCTTGCAAAGTTTCATGTACTGATTGTAACTGTTCTAATTCATGAATAATCCATTGATGTCGATCTTCTTCTTCTCCGTGATCCTTTTTATTTTCCTGTTCTTCCAAAGGCGGAGGTACTTCATTTGTTTCAACAATCTCAATACCTTCCGATACTTCTTCCACTACTTCCCACACTTTGACAATTTCTTCTTTACGATGCTTAACGATGGTTTCTAATTCCGTCTTGAGAGTAAAAACTTGATGTGCCACTTCTGCTGCATCATCATAGAGAGCATTCATTTGTGTGCGTGTGTCTTCTAAATCGGCACTAGCTTGATTAAGGGTTGTTTGGACTTCTAATAATAATTGGCGGGATCGACCGATATGATTCTTGGCCAAGACCTTGAGACAGTATAAACTAGCATCGAGACGAGCAACAAGACATTGTAAAGCTAATTTGCTTGTAAACCGTTCATCAAGCCATTTGGGTATATAATCATTGCTGTTGCTTGAACCTGCGGTGCTACTTGTATCATCCGATTCTTCTTCTTCGGATAAATAGACTTCATTGACAAAATTGACATCTTCTTTCCAATCCTTTTCGATCCGTACAACAGGTCCCATATCAGTTTCAAGACGTTCCAATAAACCTTGTAAAAGTAATGGGGGTCGCACTTGACGAAGTAATTCTTGAACCTTCTCTAATCGTTTTTCTATATCATTGAGTTCAAATCGTAATTGTGTACGCTCGGATTCCAGATTCTTTTGTTTGTCAAACAAAGTCTGGGTATATGTGAGCACCTGAGTAAGTTCACCACGGATATTTTCTTCTGTACGCTGTTTATCCGATGCTTCCAACTCATTTTCCAACTTTAAACATGTATCATACATTTTGCGTTTGCTAGTTAGTACTTGAGCCACTTGTTGATTAATTTGGTCAAGATCGTTTTGAATTTCGTGAAGATTTGAGTGTAAAATTTCAAAAGAAAGTTCGAGTTCATTCAATGTTGATTTTTTCGATAAACAGCGTTGTTTTCGTTGCGATTGTTGTCGCTGTTGTCCTCCAGAATATAATCGTGCGGCAATAACTTGTTGCTGCCAATGCGTTTTGGTGTTACTTCCGGGATTTGTCGGTGTTGCTGCTGTTACCATGGAAAGTGGTGTTGCCATCATACTGATTTGTTTTTCCAAATTATCTGCTGAATTCGTTCGATTCAGCACATTTCGCACAACCTTCCACTTCTTTTGGATTGTTTCACGAACTTCAGCAAAATTGCTATCACCTTCCTTGCGATCATTAATTTCTTGTAAAACAGCGTCCACCATCTGTCCAATATCATGACAAAGTCTACTAATATCTTCACGTGAATATAAAACTGGATCCACCGTTAAAGTATCCAGAATTGTTAAAGATTGTGTAATGTTGGTGATACTAAACATAAATTCTTCATCGGATTGGCACATTTCAGAACGCGATGATTGACGAGTCACAGCTGCTTTACGAATTTGTTCCACTTGTATAATTAGTTCATCTTGATCTAATTCCAATTGACAAAATCTACCATCGATGCGTTCAAATACATCAAACAACTTTTCAACCTTATCGCATTGAAGTTCAGACATATCCCAGTCCGCTTGATGAATTTGTTCCACTTGTTCCAATTCTTCACGATAATGAAGCATAACACGTTCAGCACGTTGGTCTGTGGTATCAAACATTTCATGGGCTTCTTGCAATTCGTAACGTAATCGTGCAATGGTGGCCTGGACACGTTTTGTTGAGTTATCATACTCTTCTGGGCTCATTTGTGAATTGTTAAGAATACTGTCAGTGATTCGTGCAAGAGCTGATTCGATATTGTCAGTGAAGGTTGTTTGATAATCAAAGAATGCTTTGAGAATTTTTTCGAAATCACCATCAATGTCTTCTTCATCGTCGGAATGTTCAAGAGATGAGGATGACCCACGACGCTTACTACGCCATTTTTTGGATTTTTCACCATTACCATTACCATTACGTTGTGCTGCTGCGACAGATGCTGATGCAGGTGTTGCTCCCGGTCCCGAAGTAGTAACAGATGATTGTAGTGTTGAGCGTGATACGGAGCGTGAAAGTGATCCTCGATAATCGCTTGCTGTTTCCAATGGTTTAATGTTACTGCTGAGATAGGATGTAGATGACTTTGTTTTTAAAGATTGCTTACGTTCATGTTCCAATGCTATTTTTTTTATATTAGTCATTCATGATATAGATATATAAAAAATCTCCCGTCTTTTCTGTGTTTGCGTGCGTGTTCATACCTAGCATTTTGTTACGCGCTTCCTCAGACCGACACATATCAATGGGTGTCAATCCCTTCATATTCTTCAGTGTTAAATCCGCACCCTCCATAATCAACACCTCAAGTACTTCTGGTACACCACCAAATTCTGCTGCAAAGTGTAGTGGTGTATTACCATTTGGATCTGCAATATTAACAAGTGCGCCTAGACGAATGAGCATTGATGCACAGACTGCTAAATGCTGTGGTACCGTTGGCGCTGCCATAATATGTTTTGTAGCAGGGTCATTTGGTGTATCACTTGCTGATGATGAATTTGATCCAGAACTTTGAATTGAAAATCGATTTCCGTCATCAATAAAAGATGTTGTCGGAGATGTAGGCGAAGTTGCCATATTGTTGGGCTGTGATGAGAGTGAAGATAACGAATTCATACGTGTTGGACGACGTGGACTATTATTAAGCTGTCGATTACGTAACATGCTATTTGCATTGCTGTCGTTACCATTATTATTATTACTATTGTTTCCCTTATTATGACTCTTTTGAATACCCCACGAACGTCCATCTTTGTCCACCCCAATACGCGCAAGATGATGAAGAGCGGTACGGCCTAATAGTGTTTGGGAGTTGACGTCGGCTCCAGCTTGATATAATAATATAATGGTATCGATGGACGGTAAAGGTTTTGCTCGCATAGCATAATGAAGTGGGGTTAATCCTGTTTTCATATCGTGGTAATTGACAAGTAAAGGGCCTGATAAAGCACGTTGATCATCACGTAGTGTTGGAGACCACAATAATAAGGTCTGGATAATATGATGGTCATGTTGTTTGACAGCTTGTAAGAATGCTGAACGAATGATCTGGATAACAGGTGTTGCAGCTTGATCTAGCAAGTCGATGTCTTTGAGCGAGTCAAATTGAACGTGAGAAAGTGATGATGGATAGGCTGGTAAAGATGAGATTAGTGTAGATAGTTTTGTATAATTTATTGGGTATTTGCATAATGGCATTTTGCCATGTAAATGCTATATATAAATATAAACATACAACATATAAGTCTTTATTTTATTTATTTTTTATTTTGCGAATTTCATCTCTCTTTTGTATATCTGAAAATAAAAAAAATCGATAAAAAAAAAAGTAACTCACAGTAAGTTCATGTCGTCTACAGCGCAACGCTTCTTCACATAATTGAACAATTTCTGGACTTCTTCCAGCATATTGTATAGCTGACCATCCATGTGCATCAGTAATATCAGGAGAAGCATTATAGCTTAGGAGTGTTTTTACAATTGGCAAGTTACCATCACGAGCTAATCGACCAAAAATACAACCAGAAAATCCCAAAAAAGAATAAAATGATGGTTAATATATATATATATGTATGGGAGGCTGTCTTTCCCTTTTACTGCATTTGGGGGTATAATTAAGGTAAAAAAAAGGGGGGGTACGCTTCCAATAAATAAATAAAAAAATAGAATGATACTGCTGAAATGGGAGAGAGATAAAGAAAATCAATAAAAGTATATATATTTTACCTGCATACATAAATGCAGTTGCACTTTTGCTATCTGTGCCATCGACATTCACACGGCCATCTTCCAGCAATAATTGAATGATTTCTGTTTTCCCAAGATAACTGCCTAGACATAGCGGAGTGATGCCTTTGATTTCATATTGCGGCGAATTTAGTGTTGTGACATCGATATTTGGATGACAAAGTAAGATATTCTTCATGATATCAAAATGATGTTCATGTGTTTGTGATATCAGTGGTAAATTGGCTGTATTAATGTCTCCTACATCCAAATCCAATCCATATATTGCACAAATAAGAGCAGTCCTATATTATACAATAATCGTAACATACACAAATCCACATTGTTACACATCTTTTTTCGGGGGGATGTGTCCAGAAGAATGGTAAAATAAAGAGAAAGGTACCTTCCACGCCCATCTTTTAAATTGATATCAGCGCCCGCGCTTAATAATAATCGAACCATATCAGCATGTCCACCTAATACTGCAATGTTTAATGGTCGACTATGATATTCTTGAGCACGTTGTAGTCGTTCTCGTAAATCAGGCCGTGAAGCAGCATCTTTTGGTAAAACGGGTGAGTGAGTATCGCGAGCATTCCATAAAATTGGACTATTTACATCGATATTGGACTGTAAGAAATAGCGAGCCTTTTCAATATCATTTTTTGCTACAACTAGCAAAAAATCCATTCGCAAAAAAAGAATTTAAATATAAAAAAAAAAATAAAGAAAAAGAGTGAAAAAGAAAACAAAAAAAAAAAAAAGAAAAGAAAAAGGGTGAGTGTGTAACAGATGAAAAGAAGGGGAGAAAAATAAATGTATTTTATTTTTGCAACCACGATGTCGTTTTTTGTATCCCATGCCAAAAATATTAAAAATCCCGCTATAAGTTATATAAACTGGGCGCCGATCATTGATTTCTTATTTTACTGGATTATGTCTCAAAACTGTGCAGCTTCCTTGTCAATATAAGCTTCCGAACTCCAAAGCGCCGTTAATCCACTAAGATGGTGTTGAGTATAAAAACCAGGTTCATTTACAATAGATTGGATTGATTCCTATTGTTAAAAAATTGTTGAGCAAAAAACATGCGAAAGTTGGTACACTCCATTCTTTTTTTTAAGAAGCTCTTATTTACCTTGACCATAAATTCCTGGTCATACATTTCTAAACGGTTGCGTAACGTAGTAGCCATAGATTCATCTGCTTTATCATATTCCTCGTACATTTTTTCTAATACTTTTCTCACTACATTACAACACCCCCTTGATTAGAGAATAATGTTATTTTTATGTGATTAAAAAGAGAAAATGTATTACGTTTTTCAATCACAGTTGTCATGGCTTGTCGCGTTTTTGCAACATCTTTACGATCTACTGTTGATAAGATCGTGCTGCCTTCTTCTGTTAATTTCGACCATGATTCAGCACTTTGATATACATATATATTTTTGTGTTAAACTTCTGCTTTTATTTTTTTTTATCGCTTTTCTGTTATTAATGAATTATTTACTGTTCATGAAATGCGTCAAAGGTTGACATGGAATTCCGTTATACGCGGGATAGCAAAAAGAGAACAAAATTTCGGCGCTTATATAATTCCTGGGGAATAAAATGAGGGAAGGGGAAAAATATAAGTGCTCTTAAATGGTCCATGCATAACAGTGGATGTCTGACTTGCACCTATGATAAATCAATATATAACAGTTAAATTATTTGATAAGATTTTTGGTTTACTTTACACACATGCTCATTACATTGGTTACCTAAAATACATACCATACGAACGGAGTGATGGCGAAACCAAACTAAATTTTTCATCCAGTTGGAATTTACTGGTTGTAGTTGATGATGTTGTGGTGGTGGGGGAAGGGTTCTATGGTGGCAATGGTATACTGTCGGGTGATAATAGAGTTGTTGTACCTGCCAATCCAATACCGGTTGCACCAACTGAATCTCGATTAAAAGTGGTATAGCCAGCTTTCACTGCCGGACAGTCAGGGTTCGTGCAGATGAGGGCGCCGTGTGATGTTTTCTTCTTTTTCCCATTCTTGACAATATTTGACGGTAACAATTCTAAGGGTGAGAAACAAAAAACGCATGTTTGACTAGATCTGTGTTCGTTCTGTAAACCAACAGCCGTCGAATGGTAATGTGCATCTCGAAACTTCTTCCCACCTCTTCTTGGTCGTCCTTTAAGAAAAGTGTTGAAACCCATTCCTCCAAGTCCAATCCTATCAATACAAAAAAAAATACATCCATGTCAATTTCTTAATCTCATAACGGTATTATATAAAAATGATATAATGAACAAAATATTAAAAGTAAACTTACAGCATCATCACGGTAACTTCTTTTTTCTTCAAATGTAATTTATCGGCCGCCACCTTTTTCACGTAATGACGTTCAGCACGAGCCAGTTTAGAATAAACAAGATTATTTCTAATTGTCTGGTGTCGCCTTTCATTCATAGCAGAAGGAGAATAATAGAAATCACGGAGTGTATTCTTAACAGACAATCGATTCTAATATATCATCGCGACTTGATGTGAGCAACTAACTATTATCCAAAAGAAATAAATAAATATAACACATAATTCATTTACCTTTTGCCTTTTTAATATTTTACTTGGTTCCATAATGCCATTGAACGAGTTCTTATTCAGCAATTCTTCAGCAGCAACAACCTTCCTGTTTTTCTTCGACTATTTTAGAAAAAAAAGTGAGAAGTAACTGACTTGCATGTTATGTGTTGAAGGAACCTCACTTTTTTACGCCTTACTCGTCTCCTATTAAACTTCCTGTTGAACGACTCCTCATCCACTTGTTCATGTGTGATTGAGAAAGATTTTGACAGTTTTAAATCATCAATAGAATATTCTTTTTTGGTGAATTTTATTTCATTGGTGAGTTTGTTACGCAATTGCTCGATTTGTTGATTCGATAAAGGTTGATCAGTTAAACGTATGGAGTCATGATCAGCACAAGTTCGGATAGCCCAGAAACAATGACGGTCACTTTGTTGTCGTTGTTGTAAGGTCTGATCTTTTTCTTTAAGTTGGTGTTATTGCAGCTGTTCCTATATGTTGTTGTTGTTGTTGTTATCAGACTTTTGTTGTTGCACTTGACTTGATATAAAATCCACTTCTTGTTTCTCTTCACTAGCATCAATAATTTCTGCCTTTTCAAGATTAACCAAGCCTTCGATTTGTTCAAATTGCTGTTGTTGGTGCTCTTGTTGTTGATTGTACAAATGAACATGAAACTGGACATCATCATTTGCCAAGGGAATTGTTTGAGCTAATACAACATGACCGTAGTCGGTGGCCCCATATGCAACCTTTTTGAGATTCAACCCTGAAACATCAATATTTGCTGTAACATCCTCATGTTGCATCCGTTCTGGAGTTGGCTTGGTAGATGGTACATCAATAGGCAAATCACCAGTAGTGCCGTGGTTTTCAATGGCCTAAAAACACAGTATTTAATAAAAAAACTAACTTCACAGAAAAAGAGGAAAGGTAAAACAAAGAAGACAAATAAAAAGTTGCTTACCTTATTAAGGTAATATTTGGAACTTCTCCAATCTTTGATATATCTTCGAGCTAGTTTGAGCAAATGACTTTTTTTCCGTTTGGCGTAAACTTGGCCTTTAAGAAGCTTCTGACTTAACAAACGCCTAATGGTACCACGACTCTTTAAACGTTCAGTTTTAGTTCTATTCCATTCCTCGGTAGCCTCTCTGGATTGGGTCTTCAATATAGCTAAGGCTGCAGTCATCTTGTTGATCATGTCCTCAATGTGATCCAATTGTTGTTGCAGTTGTTGCAATGACTTTCCAACATACTCCTTGGCAACATGAATACCTTTTTTTTTTCTTCTTTTTACGATTCTTTTTTTGTCTTGTCTCATATTCGGACACCACAGGAACATGATCGTCCTTAATCAATCCCAATATAGAAAGTGTCCTGTCAGGTCTAACAACCATCCGGTTGGCAAATATTAGTTTGTGTTGATTACATAAAGAGACAACCTTCTCTTTATCGAAAAAAGACCACCACATGGGGTCCCCGTTCTTGCGGGCAGCATAGCTTGAAGTGATTGCCTCATCTGTACCAGCAGGTGTTACCTCGAAGGGTCCTTGAGGAATACCATCCTTGTGGGGTGTTAAAGTCTCGTACATAATGGGAGGATTGATGGGTATTGTATGAATCTTGTGAGGAGCAACGATTGGTGATATCTCTTGTACGTGATCATGATAACCGACAGCAATCAGGATTGAGTTGGCGAGAAGAATGAATGGCAATTGGGTTAAAAGACACATCGAGTCTGAGTGAGGAGCGTAGGGTAGTAGCTGGTCGGTAATGAGCTTTACAACAGCGATTTCGTCAGATTTAAGAGACTTGTCATGGGAAGCTGTTAAGACCTCGTTATCAGGTACACTTCCAGTTCGAGCGATTTTTGGATTGCGAAGTAATGTCTTGATCAAACCTAAAAGATCGAACGGGATATACAACATTTACTTCTTCAACACTGTCTTTGCCAAACAAAATAACTCATTCAAAAGTATATACATATATATATCAACCAAAGAAAAAAATTATAATATATAGATACCTTCAAGTTTTCTGATACGAGTAGCACTCGCTTCTTTCACCTTTTCTTCTGGTGTTGAAGCTACTGATTTCCATTTGGAACGACCGCCTCGTCCGGCTGAAGATATAATATTCGTACTGGTTGTACCTTTTTCCATCTCATTTGGTCCTTCTTCTTCTACTTCCTCCTCCTCCTCCTCCTCTTCTTCTTCTACTTCCTCATCTTCTTCTTCAATTTCGTCTTCCCACATTTCTATTAAATCACCAGGTCCAAGGTTGCTTGCAACACGTTCAATGTCCTATATTAATATGAGAACAAAAAGAATAATACGCGTCAATGCTTTGATTTAGCGTAACCCAACAATTTATTTTTATATTTTCTCATTCTTACCTTGTCCTTTTCAGCCTTGGTACCAATATCCGATTTTCCCTGTTGTAGAATTATTATTAAATACATTCATACGTAAATGAATAATAAACATCAAAAGTAATAATAAAAGTGAATCATACGTACCTCTTCAAGATCTTTTAGAGTGGAAGCCAATTTATCCAATCGTTTGATACAGGATTGGACACGCATTGCGTATTTATGTTCATCATCTTCGTGAAGTTTTCCATGCCGTATATGCTTTGCCATTTGATGACATTCATGCTGAATCTTGGACTTGATTTGTTTTCTTGATAATTGTTGAGGTTGTGATGTTGAAGACTGCTGTTGTTTTTCCTCCTTTGTTTTCTGAATAATTGCCTTGGCACGTTCGATTGTCCTTTGTTCACGCTCAGGAGCCAAATGTATTCGACGAAGCAAAATACGAATCAAGTAACGTTGGGCTTTTGCGTAAATATTGGTTCCAGACCACATATTTTGGAAATTTGTATTAAATTCTTTAATTGCTGTTGCTGTTGTGATGCTCGAACCGTCTGCTGTTGAAGGAAGGTCGCACTTTTTGAAAACAAGATCACCCCATAACGGATGGATGGTGTCGTTGTTATTATCTTTTTTATTTCCAAGATGATGTGATTGTATAAATTGTAAGTGGACGTTGGTGTATAGTTCTTGTAGATCTTTTGCTCTGGTGTTGGGCTTATATAATTTATCAAGTTGTTCCTTCAGAGAAAGATTTGGGGGAGCAACCATAATCTTGTTTATGTTGTCCAAGGGTTCTCTGTTACGAATAGCAAATGATTTTGGTAGAATTTTCGTAATATCAAAGCCAGATTTTTCTTTTTTAAGCTGAACGTCGTCCCTTTCGATAATTGATATATTGTAGTGAGCCAGTGATAATAATGTCATTCGAACAAGAGCACCAACATTTGATACTGCTGTAGTTGTGTCCATTGCTGCTTGCTTTAGTGAGTTGTAAACCAAGTCATTGGGAATATCATCACGCAGTACACTGACAATTGCAATGGGTGAAGTCATTCGTAATCTGTCTTCGTCGTCGCCAATTGAATTTGCTTCATTCTCGTCATTTTCAGGTGGTTGTTGTTCCTCTTGTTCCTCTTGTTGTGAAAAAGCTTTATCCTTATGTTCCTTGTACAAACGCTTCGAATGGTCCTTTTTAACCTGTTCCCACAGTTGTTTAGTACCACCCAAACTTGCTAAAGCCGTGCTGATTTGCTTTGCAGTTCGATGAATATTATGATTTGTTTTGGCAAGGTTGCTGACCATTTCTAGTGATCCTTGTGGGCAAGTCTCCTTTGTTTCAAGAAACACCACCATTTCTTCTTCGTTGTACTTTTTGATCTTGTCACTGATAATATTTGATAATTTTTGTTGCAATACTTCTTTGACTAAATCACGTAAAATTTCTTTGTCATCTTTCGACGTTGTTTGTCTTTTACGTTTTCCTAAACTAAGTGAACCTTCTTCAATTATGATCGCTGCTGGTTGCTTTTGTGTTGTTGAAGATGACATTTTGATGTATGGTTCATACTATGTAAAGATGGATGTGTCAAAAAAAAAAAAGGGAAAAGAAAGAAAAAGAAACGTGTCGCGTGCGCGAGATGACGCGTTCCAAATATTTATGCAGTCAGTTACTGCACTTTTTTTTGTTTACGTACAAAAATACTGTTCCATAATTGGTTGAGTTATCTTTTTTTGTTATTATTCAACTTTAAAGCTTCAAGTCACAACCATGACCAGTCTTTATCCAGCTTACAAGTGTAACAAAGAAGACTGGCTTAAGAAGGCTATTGATAATACTACATATAATCCAAGATTTAATGAAAGTATTGATAAAGCTTTTAATGAAACCAAGAACAAAGCATTTTGTAAAGATAAAGCACAAGCATGTTTGGATCGTTTGCGTGAATATGAAATAGTTGAAAATCAAACAAGAGATAGTATTTCACGTCAAGTTACTAATGTTCTTGAAGGAGATAATGAAGTGGAATACACCTTTGATTTACCAAACAACTCATCTTTTCCTATCACGCAGCATTACCTCTTGCTTGAATTTATTGTTGATCATTACAAAGAACTTTCTGTTTATCTCTTTTCTAGTCGATCAGCAACAGTAAGAATTGGAAATGGACCAATTGTTGTCGCTATATTTCATCATATCCCAAAGCGACAAGGTAAAGGTTGACATTTTGTATATATAAAAAAATCAGTTTACATACGTAGTGCTGACACAATATACATTTTTATATCATATGCATATAGGTACAAAAAGTTTTCTTCCTTTGTGTTCATTCAAACATTAAATACTCGCGTTTCACAATCTTAACTTCAATGGCATAATAGTACTATAAGTTTTCAATTTCCATGTAATAATATTTATATATCTTATCATTCACTAGCTTTCATTATATTATTATATGTTATCGCTTAAAATACAACATACTATCGGTAGCTTAGCTAGGCTTCTCAAAGATAATCAGATATCTGGTCCAACAATAGTATTATATATTCATCGTCCACATCAATTACTGCCTTTTTAATGACATTTATATAAATAACAATAAAAAAATATATATCTCGAACAGTTAAGTTGTGATTTCATTAGCTCAATTAATAGCTGCTTAACTCACCCAATAGTTGGCCACAAATTTCCTTTTTTCAATTCAAGCACCACAACTTAAAGCTCTATTCTACTAGGCAGGAAGACGTTTTTTACATTTTGGTTTATTTTTACTACCGAACGGTCTACCAAGACCGCGTTTCTCTGGCAAAGACATGTCGTAGTTATCCATATTATAACAAGAGGGAAAACCTGTGTTGTATAAAAAAAAATTTCAAACAAAACAAAAACGGAAATTCCATACGCGATTCGCACGAGCATAAACGATCTTAGTACACATAAGTTTTTTAGGTCGCACATAGGCGTTAAATCGTGATTTCATTGGCTGAAGTTGTTGCTTAACTTATAAAATGATTGGCCCCAGGTACTTTGACACCGCCCAAATTTCTCAATTTCGCGCATGAATGTTTACCCAAACCCCACACACATACCGCGTTGTCTGTTCTTAAAAATAAGTTTATGCCTTTCTATTTTCTTCTTTGTTATTAAATAATAATGACTTCACAACCGAAATTGACTATTTGCATTGACCGTGGTGGTACATTCACTGACTGTATTGGTTTTTATGGTAAACCTGGTGCTACAGATACACGCGAGTTTGTCGTGAAACTTTTGTCTGAAGATCCTAGCAATTATAAAGACGCTCCTACAGAAGGCATTCGGCGCATTGTTGAAATGGCAACAGGTCAAAAACTTTCACGAAAAGAACCAGTGCCTACCGATGCCATTGGTAAATAAATGAAGAGAAAAAAATAAACAACAATTTTATTTTATTTTGAGATACATAAAGCATTATATTCTTGGATTAAAAACACCAACTTTGTATATATTAATATAATATAATATAATATAATAGATAGTGTTCGTATGGGAACTACTGTAGCAACCAACGCGTTGTTAGAACGTAAAGGTGAACGTTGTGCTTTGGTTATTACAAAAGGCTTTAAGGATTTATTAAATATTGGTAAGTATTTTTTTTTTTTATAAAAAAGATACCTCGAGAAGGTTGGGAGAATATATAACTCAATGGATGTTAAATAATTAGGAAATCAGGCTCGGCCAAGAATTTTTGATTTGGCTATTACTAAGCCAGATGTTCTCCAACAAAGTGTTGTTGAAATTGATGAACGGTAAAAAGGATATTTCGGTTTTTATATCTTGGGTGAAAAAAAAAATGACTCTATGAATATCGGACAAGGCTTAATACAGGATTTATGTATAGTGTTGTTTTACTCAATTCAGCCGCAGCTATTGACCGTATTGAACCTAAAGATGTTCCTAATGCTATTGAAGGTGTTTCTGGAGAATGGCTTACAGTACAAAAGAAACCAGGTAATAAGATTATTAATTTTGATAACAAGGAATAACACACTGAAGGGGTTTTTTACTAATACCAAAAATAACATTAAAGAAACGGAAAGTGTAAAACAGCAATTACAAAAGCTTTATGATGATGGATTCCGAAGTATCGCTATTTGTTTGATGCACTCTTATACATTTCCAGGTAAACAAAAATAGAGTTGAACTTGGTAATTTTTTCAATGTATAATTTTTTTTTAACTCAAGATATCAAATTATATAGATCACGAGAATATGATTGGTGAAATTGCTAGATCAATCGGTTTTACTCATATCTCCTTATCGCATAGCGTAATGCCTATGGTAAAGATTGTTCCTCGTGGTACATCTGCTACTGCTGATGCTTATTTGACACCTTGTATTCAAAAATATATTGAAGGCTTTACCAGTGGATTTGATGATGGCTTTAAAGAAGGAACAACCAAATTGCAATTTATGCAAAGTGATGGTGGATTAGTACCCGTGAGCAATTTTTCGGGCTTTCGAGCTATTCTTTCCGGTCCAGCCGGAGGTGTAGTAGGGTATAGTGCAACGTCGTACGAAGAAGGGGACGACCCTGTCATTGGATTTGATATGGGAGGCACAAGTACAGGTAAAGTAAATGATTAAACATTTTAGATAAATTAATAATAGGAGTAAAGTGGTCGTTTGTTTCTGAGAGTCTAGGAATGATATGTCTGAACTGACAAAATGTAATTCCCAATCATAGACGTATCCCGTTATGGTGGAATGTTTGAACATGTATTCGAGACAACAACAGCTGGCATAACAATTCAAGCGCCTCAATTGGATATTAATACAGTTGCAGCCGGTGGTGGTTCCATGTTGTTCTTCAAAAATGGAATGTTTGTTGTTGGACCCGAGGTAAATAAATAATAATAAAAAAGACAAAGAAAAAAGACGAGACTTTGGAAATTTGATGAACTAATAACAATAATTATCTAAAATAGAGTGCTGGAGCTCACCCAGGTCCCGCATGTTATAGGTAAGAAAGAAAGGGTTTGACTCTCGCCTATTACATTATAAATACTAACTTATATAATAGAAAGGGCGGACCATTAGCTGTCTCTGATGCCAACTTATACCTAGGACGTCTACTTCCCAATTATTTCCCAAAGATTTTTGGTCCAAATGAAGATCAACCTTTAGACCGTGATGTTGTTCACCAAAAGTTTACTGAACTGGCCAAAGAAATTAATGCTATTCATCCTAATGATCCATTGTCTGTTGATGAAGTAGTATATGGTTTTATTAAGGTAGCGAATGAGACAATGTGTCGTCCTATTCGTTCATTGACAGAAGCTAAGGGTCATAACACAAGTCATCATACATTGGCTGTATTTGGTGGTGCTGGTGGTCAACATGGTAAAGACAGCTTTAATTTTTTCTTATAAAAACAGTAGTAAACTAGGAAATTAAAAAGCAAACAAACAAATGTCAATAATATATAGCATGTGGTATTGCTCGTAATCTTGGTATCAGTAAAATCATCTTATATCGCCACAGTTCTATCTTGTCTGCATTTGGTCTTGCACTAGCCGACGTAGTCCACGAAGTCCAAGAACCTTGTGCTGAAATCCTTTCTTCAAATAGTATTCCTAATTTACAACAGCGTGTCGAGTCGCTCGTTCAAAGTTGCACTACCGAACTATCCTCGAAACAAGGTTTTGGGGTTTCCGATATCAGCCATGAAATATATCTAAACTTACGTTATGAAGGTACTGACTGTGCGCTCATGACTCTTAAACCAAATGACTCCTGGGACTTTGAAAGTGCATTTGTTCAACTCTACAAACAAGAATTCGGATTTTCATTGACTGATCGTGGTATTGTGGTAGACGATATTCGAGTCCGTGGTATCGGTCATACTAGAAGTACCGATAAGCAGTTAACGCCTGACCATGAACTTAAGACGCTGGATATCAAGGATGTTGATGAAAACGCTGTCCGTGATAGTGTTACATCAGTTTACTTTGAAACCGGTCGTGATGATAATGTCCCTGTGTACCTATTGCATAATATCGCTCCAGGAACACGCATCAGTGGTCCAGCTATTATTATTGATGCAACCGCCACTGTTGTTGTCGAACCGACATGTACTGCCGTAATCACATCACAACATATTACTATTACTGTTGGTAAAGGTGACAAGAAAAAGATCACAACAGACATGGAGCCTATTCAATTATCTATCTTTTCTCATCGTTTTATGAGTATTGCGGAACAAATGGGTCGTAGTTTACAAAAGACTGCTATCAGTACCAATATCAAGGAGCGTCTTGATTTCTCCTGCGCGCTGTTTAGTTCTGAGGGTGGACTCGTTGCTAATGCTCCTCATCTTCCTGTACATCTTGGTGCTCTAAGCCACGCAGTGACTTATCAAATGAACTACTATGGAGACGACCTAAAAGAAGGAGACGTCATTATGACAAACCATCCAATGGCTGGAGGTTCTCATTTGCCTGGTAAAATACCTTCACCTTTTTTTTTGTGTTTTGTACCCTCTATTTTTATTATACTCTACAAGGGGTAACGTGTAAAGTTTATTTAGCGAATGGCTTATTCTAATATATATTTCCCTTTTAGATATTACCATCATCACACCCGTCTTTGATAACGGAAAAATTGTATTTTTTGTTGCTTCTCGTGCCCATCATGCGGATATTGGTGGATTAACCGCAGGTAAGTTTTTTTTTTCCACTCTGTTTTTATTTCCTTTGTTATTACCATTGACATCACTGCTAACCTATGCTTGCTTTTTTTACCTTTTAGGTTCGATGCCACCGTTCTCAAAAGAGGTTAGTTTAAAAAAAATATTGAAAGAATTATTTTTTATTATTATTTACTAAAACGTATGACCTTCCCCTTCTTCCATATGTAGCTTTATCAGGAAGGAGCTGCAATTAAATCATTTAAGATCGTTAGTAATGGTCATTTTGATATGGATGGTTTGAAACGGTACCTATATGACATTCCAGGATCTTATCCCGGATGTTCCGGGACTCGTTTACTCCGTGATAATGTATCAGGTAAAATCATAACTATTAAATAGAATTTATCTTTTTTTTTTGTATGTAAAAAAGATCAATCATCAGAAGGACAAAAAAAAAGCAAGAGAAAACATAGTCTGCCTTTTCTTACTGACTTGAGATTTACAGATATCAACGCTCAGATCGCAGCTAATCAAAAGGGTATTAATCTTGTTAAATCACTTATTGGAGAATATTCACTTGAAGTTGTTCAAGCTTATATGCGACATATTCGATCCAATGCAGAAGGTGCTGTTCGATCCTTATTAAAAAAAGTAGTAACAGAACATAAAGGAGAAGCATTAACTGCAGTGGATTATATGGACGATGGTACACCTATCTGCTTGAAGATTAGTATTGATGAAAAGACAGGAAATGCAATCTTTGATTTTAATGGTACTGGTCCAGAGGTGTATGGAAATACCAATACCCCTGAAAGTGTTTGTTATAGCGCTATTATTTATTGTGTTCGCTGTTTGGTGGCTCAGGATATTCCACTTAATTCTGGTTGTCTCGATCCTATTGACATTCGTATCCCGCCAAATTCAATCTTGAGTCCTTCGGAGACAAGCGCTGTTGTAGGTGGTAACGTGTTGACAAGTCAGCGGATTGTTGATGTGGTACTAAAAGCATTTGGTGCCTGCGCCGCCAGTCAGGGTGATTGTAACAACTTGACTTTTGGTAAAACTCATGAATCAAAAGGATGGGGATATTATGAGACCATTGCAGGTGGTCATGGTGCTGGACCTACTTGGACTGGTCAAGATGGTGTACACACGGTGTGTAAAAAAATGAATTTTTGAAAATAATCTTATTTGGTTTTTGTGTATGGGTATTGAACTTTTTTTTTCTCTTTTCTTTTTTGTTATTTAGCATATGACCAACACACGTATCACTGATCCTGAGATCTTTGAAAAGCGATACCCTGTCCTTTTAAGAGAATTTTCTTTGCGTCCAGGTAAAAATAGAGGAATAAGATTAGTTTGATAAAACAAATTATGGGAACAGCTTGTGCTTTTTTTTTTTTTTTTTTTTTTTTTTTTACAAACGTTGCCAAGTAAAAATAATTTTTCTTTGTAAATAAATAATGATAGGATCGGGCGGTGATGGATACCACCGTGGTGGTAATGGTGTAATTCGTGACATTGAATTCTTAGAGCCCGGTATTGAAGTATCCATTTTGTCCGAGCGCCGAGTATTTAGACCTTATGGTTTAGAAGGTGGCAAAGATGGTCAACCGGGACTCAATTTATGGATCCGACATGTCAATGATAAGGTTTTGACACTTAATTTATCTGGAAAGAATACTGCATTGTTTGGTAAAGGTGATCGTATTATTATTGAAACTCCAGGCGGTGGTGGTTATGGTGCTGCTGATGGAGAACCACCTTGTTCACAAAACGTTACACACCAGAAACCTTTAGTGGTCAAGGCGAGCGGAAGTTTAGGTGCCTACAAAGAAATGCAAGAGAGCACATGATGAATTGAAATAATAATAAATTATCATATTATATTATAGTAGTCATCTGACAGCTACAAGGGTTTATTGCCTTATTATATGTTATAAGATTAGCATGATAATAATAGATAAAGGTTAAAGGGGGGAGTAGGAAAAGAAGGGCGGGGAATTAAAAACTTTCTTTCCCGCAAAACAATCGTGCAAATCATTTTCAGGCCTGACATGCATTTACCATGCATGGAATAGGAAAAATGTCAAACTATGTTTTATATTTTTTATTTTTGCGCGCGCAGATTATAATTTCTTGACAGATTTTTTATTATTAAAAAAAAATATATACAACAAAGAAAAAAAGAATAACAATAACAATAACAATAAAAAAATATTTATGATTGAACAATATAAGGGAAAAAAGCAAGAAAGATTTGAAAAAAAAAAGTTAATAGGAATTGGTATACACAAAGAAAAGCAACAATAATATTAAGCAAAAAAGAAAGAAAAAATAATAATAATTAAGAAATATGTTCCATAATCCTGTATGGAGTGCCTGGATTCACTGTGACGTTCTCAACTTCTAATAAGACGACATTACTAGTATTATTATTGTCGTTATTCATTATTGTCGTTGTTGAACAAGTACGAATAATAACTTCAACAAAAAGTGGAAATTGCTGAAAAAACTCTTCCATATCTTGTGTGATCAATGGTTGGCCATCATCTAGTTGATGATATGTGTAAACATGACCAGTACGTACTTTTACAAACACCTTTTCTAGACCTAATAATCGATTGTTTTTTAATTGTCCAAGAATATCATGAGCAATAAAATCAATTCTATCTTCTAGAATAGGTAATGGATCGTCAGGTTGTTTGCCATACACTTTATTTTCAAGCCATTCTTCAAAAAATCTTGAAATTTGGGCTGCTGCTTTTGTATTGGAATTGCCAAGGGTTGGTAACTATATTATTTTATTTATGTTTTGCAGAAAATAGAAATAAGATTTATAATTCGCTCCTATTTTTCTGAATGATATTGCTTTTTTTTGAAATACTTACGGAAATAAATCGATTACCTCCATCCATAAAGTAAGTATTTTGATAACATGCATAATCATCTAAAGTGGATAATTCTTCTTCAAAAAAATCAATATTATCGGCTACTGTTGTCGTTGTCGTTGTAGTATCATCATCTTCTGAATCATGGTAAGAGGTAGCCATTATTGATGAGTGGTTATTATCATAAGCGTGAGTATTTGATGTTTTATTGTCAACGATGGCAATAGGTTCTATCATGCTATTGTTATTGTTATTGGTATAATAATATATGTGTAATATATAAAATAAAAATGATAATTAAAAAAGAGTATAAAGAAAAAGAAAAAGAAAAGAAAAAGCGTGGTTTTTTTTCTTTTGAGAGTTAATCGATTATAATACTAATTTTCCACCCCCATTTTATTTACCTAAAGTAGTGGTTGTATCTTATAACATTATCAGAAAAGGTTACGAAAATTAAGATTTGAGTAAAGCCGAAGTGATTTTTTTTATATCTCTTTATAGTGTTTTTGTGTAATGAAATTGGAAGAAAAATGTACTTGGACCTTTAAATTCAACTTCCTCTGTTTTCTTTTTTTTTTCTCGTAATTTCCATTTCGTAGATAAATTATTTATAATAAAGTAACTATAGTCTTTAATCAATGACATTTTGTGTTATATTCCCCACACAACGCAAACATCATCAGGTCGAGAAATCCCCAAGAAGAAATCCAATAAAGTATCGACGATTTACTTTTTTTTTATCTTGCATCAAAAAAACTCAAATTTGGAATTTTGTGCAAATAAAAAAAAAAAAAACTAGGACGTCTCCTTTATCGATCCGAAGATTTATACTTATTTGATCACACATGATTTTATCTCTAATCATAATAACAATCATAGACTTCATCTTCTTGTTTCTTTTTTCTTTCACCCTTTACTTATTATCATTTGTACTTATTAATGTAAATAAATTGTACTGGGTATACTTTATATATATATATTTGAGTATTATAGTATAATATAATAAATTACAATCTATATTGTTCCACATTGTACATTAAATTTTTTGTGTTCAATACCCAACAACTACATTAACAAAAAGGACAAAAAAAACCCAGTAAAAAATATATACAGTTATAACTATAAAACAAAAAACTTCTTTCTTTCTCTTACAAATAAGCAAATAAGAACATTGTTTTCTTTATCGATTCTAGTCACGCGACCAACATACACACCCCATGTTTATTTCTGTTTTCGGCCACCTCCAATTGTAAATAATAATACACACCCAATAACTACCATCGATCCACATCCTTTGTACGCCGTGAAACCTAAAAAAAAAAAACTTTATGTTAGTTTTTATACATATAATAAAACTCCTTCAAAAATATCCAAGTCTGTGAGAAATTTGACATCAAGCAAAGAGAGAGAAGGGAAAGAGCAAGAAAACATAAATTGCTAGATACATATGTGCGTAAATGTGTGGGTACTTTACGTCCACACTAGGAATTGCGCGTGCGTGTGTGCACTGGCCACAAGATACAGAAAAAAAGAAATAAGAACTCACACTGTGCAGCATCAGTATTACAGTACCATACATGACTTATGAAATAAACTAAAACAGCACGAACTCCTTGTAAAATCCCTGTGGCAACCTAATTATTATTATTATTATCAATTTTTGTTAGTCTCATGGTTTCATTTATTTGCAGAAAAATCTAAATTTATTTATTTATATATAAACTTACATTTCCAGTTCTATCAATAAGTTCATAATAATTCCATGAATGTGTTGCATTGCCAATCATTACCATAAAATACATTCCCCAAACAGATGAAAGAGTAATATTGGGTTGAATATGAATCATGGTTTCAAATCGTGGTAAAGTATAGATAATAATCCATATTAAAGAAAGAACAGTTGCATAGCAACCAGTGGTCATACAAACACGGGCAGGCAATGGGGATGGTACTTGCTTTGATAAGATATGATCAGAGTAAACGTACATGCATGCTATTGTTGATAATGAATGATGTTATTGTTGATTGTTGATGAAAAAGAAAAGAAAAGAGGAAATTGTTTCATAATATGCAAAGGATTATAATAAAAAAAAACTTACAATAACCAAAGGTACCAGCCATAGTTAATAAAGTACCTGTCATCAAGGTAACAGAGCCTTGTCCATCAGGTGTTTCAAAGCTTCCAAGTGAACTAAGCGCTAAACCAGCACTTGTTCCAAAGATGGCGAACCATTGTAGCTTTGATAAAGTTCGACCCATAAAGAAGTAAGTAAGAATGGCACACCAGATAACGACTGAACTATATATCACCTGATACATCCCTGAGCCGATCACGGCAAATCCCATAGTAACTGCAAAGTTACTAACTACATCCAATAATGCAAGTTTCATGACAGATTTATGCTGGATTGGACCGTCTGATACTTGAGATGATTTTGTTGTTATGCT
Source organism: Circinella minor (assembly GCA_016758965.1). Lineage (NCBI taxonomy): Eukaryota > Fungi > Mucoromycota > Mucoromycetes > Mucorales > Lichtheimiaceae > Circinella > Circinella minor. Next base: position 45,045 of record JAEPRB010000093.1, on the reverse strand, counting down.
AGTTGCAGGTTCGGTTAAATGAGCCGGTTTTTCTTCATCTTCATCCAATACATCCATACTAATCCGATTTGATAACTGATAATAAAATAATAATAGCCAACATTAGCTAACTTCATTACTAAACATCGTCTCTCGCGTCTTCCAAAAATGATATCAATATCTCTTTTTGGGCATTAAAACTTGACAATAAAAAAAAAAGAATAATCTATGTGTTACTCCCTCTTTTTTTCCCCTCTCTTTTGTTGCTATCCTTACATCATCGGCTTCATCGTTTGTTGCAACGCTGGTATATTGCTGTTTCTGTCGAGATAGTAAAATTGGAATAATTAAGCCGACTAATATCATACCGGTATATTGTGATAATTGTGTTAAATAACTATCACCAGCTATAAATATATTTAAATATATTCATTAAAATGAACATTTATTTCATTTAATTTCATTTAATTTCATTTTGTTTTCGCTGGTCGAGTTTTGATCGCTCAATGCATAATGGACAACACTTTAATATAAAAAAGAAAAGAATTGACAACAAATAAAAATACATACTGGCAGCTCCTGAATAAAATAACCACTGTGTACCAAGAGTTGTGACTAATCCAGTTAAGAGGAAGCATACTTGATGAAACACTATGTATAGCATTCCAGGTTTGAATAAGCATGATGAAGTTAATGTCCCCACCATCACCAAAAATTTAAAGCTGTATAATTTTTGATTGATTTAAAAAAGGGAGTGTCCCCAAACTTTATGGTTTCACTAAACTTTTTTGGTTACCAAAAATAAAAAAAGAAGTTACTTTTCCTTTTATGGAAGTTACTTCTTTTAAATTCCTCAATATGCACGTAAAGAGGTTGGATTAAAATTAGCCAAATGATTTTGATATATTAGAGAAATATTGTTATATATAATAATAATAATATTAAGCTTGTCTTTGTATAATTAAGTAGTAGAAGAAAAAACATATTAGTTATTGTTATCAATTGGGATTTTCAGTTATTTTCTTCAATGGGTCTTGTTTCCCTTTATTAGTTCTTTTGACTTTTCATCTATAATATACTATATAATTCAACCCTCGGGCTTCTACATAGTAGCAAAAAAACTCACTTTGTTTTTCTATTAATAAGACTCATCATGTAACTCTTATTTTGGTTTCTATTATAGTGTATCATCTACTATTCTCTTCTATCCAACTAATCCATTCATCCCCTCCTTCACCCATCCTAATTAAACAATCATGTTAATCCATTTGGTTGATAAATGAAATATTTTATTGAACTATATACAGCATGGTGTTGATATATTCATACTTTTTTTTTGCTATGAGGTGTACTTTATATGATACCATATATTGATGAGAGTATATATATAATTCATTCTTGGAGTGTTGATGTCATGATATTTAATACATCGATTGTTGCTGCTTCCTGAGCATTTTGTGCAATATCCTATTATAAGATTAATAGATAAATGAATGCTTATCTTTTTTTTTATATATCTTTTTGTAATCAAAAATTGCTTTATTTATTTCAAGTATTTTGTATTACCTGTATAAGTGTTTCTTGTCGAGAAGTAGATGCCAAAGCAAGGAACTCATAAGTAGAAATTACAGTCCAATACATTTCATTACTGAGATAAATGTTTTTAATCAATGTTTTATAAAGTAAATATTCAGCATTGAGTAGGTCAGATATCTCAGGTACACGTGTATGATTGTTTTGTTCCTTGGCTGCATTTCGATGTTGATCTACTTCTTGATCTGAAAGTGATAATAATTCTGCTTCAATATACATACACCATTGTGTACATCGTTCAATAAAAAAAGGTTTCCAAATGGCGACGTGTGGTGTCGAAGCCTCTTGTAAAATTTGAGAATATGTGGCAATGGCTGTAACCAGCGATTGATCCATAAATAAAAAGACGTCGATATCGGCTTATATACTTTGTAATATTAAATTAAATTTACACTGGAGAAAAAAGTAAGAGACTATTTTACTGAATATTAAATGATGAATTAATTTACATAGAAACAGAAAAAAAGGTATTATATATATATTAATTATAATATAAATTTTGAAGAAATAAAAGCTTTTGTTTGTTGACTAATTCTTTGACAATGGATAATACTAATGTGTTTAAGTGAGTTTTTTTGTTGAGCAATAGTAAGAATACCATCGTCAGTAATATCCGGTAATCCTTCCAGAATCAGGTCTGTTAATCCATCGTATTCTGTCAACTGGATAATCATTGTGTCATTGATGTGTTGTATATGTGAAAACGATATTATTTTTAAACATGGTAACGTTCGTAGTTTACATATAATGGTTGAAAGGTCATTCACAGAGACACTGCTAGAGTTAAACCCAAGTCCAATATATCGCAAGGTAAGGATATCGGTAAGCGCGCACAAAACCTCGTTGGTAAGACCACGACATTTCTCAATGTCTACGGTTTCTAATACAGAAGACGTACTCTTTTCACTACGAACAGCTAGCTTGGTGAATAATTGTACTGCGCCTGTTGTAGGAAAATCAATATCTTTGAAATGCAGTACACGGATCAATGGCTGCTTAATAAGTGATGTAAAGAATCTGTCTGGCACAGGAGAACCAGGAAAACATAGTCCAACGCTTTCCAAAGTAGAACATTTTTGTATCATAGATGCTGCTGCTACAGCTAATTGACCCGTTGTATCCCCAGTTGCAGTTAATTGCAGTTCCTTTAATCGATTGAATCCAACATTACCAAAACTCGGATAAAATTGCTGATCATTACCGCTAATGTTGTTATTGTTGTTGTCATTATTAGTTCGTTGAGAAACAGTAATATGAAGCATTAGCTTTTCCAATGTTTCTCTACTTTTGATAAACAATGGTACAAGTGTTTGTAATACTCCAAGGCTTGGTACTTCATAAATCAATTCGTGTAAACCAAATGACGTTATTGGTACCGTATTTTTTTCTGCATCTTGTTTTGTCTTAGTTGTTCCAAGACACGGATTGTAGCCCATATGAAGATATCGAAGGTATGGGCAGTATTCATCTAAAAGTGCCAATATTCGTGATGAATGCTCACTGATGCTAAGATACTGTAGATGAGGACATTGAGTAATTAAACGTTCTAGACCATTCATGCCGTGAGAAATGTTTACAGCAAGCCTAGTCAAATTGTAGCTTGTTGACCATTGTACAGGATTATATCGAAATACAAGTCCCGTTCCAAGATAAAGTTGTTTCAAGTTATTGCATAGGGACATGAGCATACCCAAAGGAAATGTATTCTGTTCTTCCCGCATGTCTTCATTAATGAGAGTATTGGACGGTTCAATACACATTCTTGTGAGGCTACGTCGAAACAACGTTATTAACAATAACATGAGTCGTTCCTTGGTTGATTCAGACCAAGAATCAAATTCTATTTTTGAATATATATAAAAGGTGTCAACCTCTCAGAATAATACGGAATACACTATTCATATCCCACAAGGCTTCTCTTCAACTAACTCAAACTTCTGTGGTATGTATTAATGGCAATGATAATACTTTACGTAATACTACTTCTTGAATACGTGGAAACATATCTTTGCCTGCCATATCCACTAATCGCTCAAAAGACTGTTCGGTCGCCTCATCCGATAATATAAGATGTTGCACATATTTACTTGAAGACGGGATAAATTTTTCATGAAGAGGGATTAAAGGCCAATGTCCAATTTTTGCTGTTTTCCATAATGCTGGGCATTGGCGCAGTACAAATTCTCGCCATCGTTTAGAAACTTGTGTACAAGTGATATGACTCAATGAAACCAATTTATTGTCATTGTTGTTATCGTTATTAGGTAAAGTCAACGACGAATTTTTTTTCCCTGAACGAACGTAATAATTATCAATAATAATATCATTTAATCGATTGAAAATAGTTGTTGTGATTTCAGTTGGTAACTTTTCGACAAAATCTATTTTTTTTGGGGACAATAATTTTGCTTTTTCGCGTTGATCATAAAGTTGGGGGCATTCTGTTGGTAATGCCATACATAGACCACGCTCAAAAGTATCTATTGCTTCCTGATTTTTTCCTTGCATCAAATACAATTGACCGGCAGCAAGATAACCTTGTGCCGACGTTGGGTGATATTCAATTGCTTTCAGTGCATCCGATAGAGCATCATGGAGTTTTCCTTTATTTCCACTTGCTTTTGCACGTGCAGCAAGAATAGCACAACTTGCTTCTGCAAGAATCTCGAGGACAGAGGTTGATTGCATAATGATTTCGTCGTCACCGTGCGAAGAATCGCGTTTTATAGTGTCAAAGTACCTAATTAGAACGTGGATCGCGTCTTGTACAGTAACGACTCGGTGAGTCAAGTTACGTCGCTTGTTCAAGTTATTAACTAATTCAGTTGATGGAAGTCGTCTTTTGGTCATGTTTAGCCCCTTTTTTGTTATCACCGTTGAATCCACTGAAAGAATTATTGTTATTAAATTCCACAATTAAAAGGAATGAAAAAAGAGAAAGTCAAGAAGAAAAAAAAAAGTTGTTATTTTAAGCCTAAAAAAGGTGCCACTTCGTTTTTTTTTTTACACAGGATCATCACCTGACGCGAATTAAAATAAAAGTTGTTCATAATAGCTTATACAAATGACTTTTTTAAAATAATATTTATATGCTTTGTAAAAAAAAAAAAAAAAAATAAGAAAAACACAGGTTTTATACGTATAAGAATTTTTTTCTTTCTTTCTATACATAAAAAAGATGGAGGAGGAAAATCTAGGTGCAACAGCATTTATGCTAGGGAAATCTATTATGCGTGTTTCACTATAATTTGTTTATGTTTGGTCTTCTTTTATCTTGTTCGCTTTGGCTCAATCGCATAATACCTTCTTGAGCACAAGTAGCAACCAAAACTCCTTCTCGATTATAGATACGACCAAATGCTGTACCGCGGCCATCGTTTGAGCGTGGGCTGTTTATGTCATAATACAACCTTATAAAATTTGTTTTCATTAATAATTTTGCTTTGTAATTAATTGTAACACATTCATCCACCAAAAAAAAAAAAAAAAACGTTGGTTTTAAATATTTACCATTCATCAGCTCGAGCAGGAGCATGGAACCACATAGAATGATCTATACTTGCCATCATACTAATTCCTCTACGTGCTACTAATCCATTTGCTCGAACTGCTGCCATTAAGATACCTCTATCTGAAGCGTATGCGATGCTACATGCGTGAAGTGCTGGATCATTTTCCGGTAATCGTTCCTGAGTTTTGAACCATTGACCCTAATAATATTACATTGGTTCATTGTTGTCGTTATTCGTACTGTAATGTATAGCTCTGTACAAGTTCATTTATCCATCCATAGTACTCATCCCTCTCCTCGATCTATGTTTTTTTTTCTCGTTACCTGATGTCCATTAGGTTCAGTACTACCCCGAATAAACTCTTCAGGTGTATCTATCCTGAGGTCTCTATAATCAATAGGGATTTCAACTTTCAGGTTGATTTCAAAATGATTTCTAATTTTTTCAGGAATCCTTGGATCTGTCGCAAGTACTTTCATACGTTCTGAGTCTCTAAAAAAAAGAAGAATTAAAAAGTGTATTTTTTTTTACTGTTGCTCTTCTTGTCGTCATTAATATTATTTGGTATTCGATTATTTACGTTGGTAAGTCTTCTGGCTTTGGAATATTGGATGGCATTGGAATCTATTTCATATGTGAGAGAAATAAAACCAATTTTATTACATATACAAATATGTTCTTGAAATGCATATTATTATATCTCAACGTTGAAAAAAACAGTGATATAAATTATCATTTACCTGATGATCCAGTGATTCGCCAGTAGTGTTAAAATTTGTAAAGCTGCAAATACAAACAATGACAGTCTTACCTTGCTGCGTGCATGTCACTACACGTGTAGCAAAAGATCGTCCATCTCGAACTCGTCGTACTTTATATATTGCTGGAATATCGGATCGTCCTGGCACTAAAAAATAATTATGTAATGACTAAATCATAATTATTTGATTAAACCTTTTTTTTTTAATTATAAATTTATTTTTTTACGTGTTCTATTGTTATTGTCGTATTTACGTGTACATGAAGTTTTTCAGGAACCGTATGCCATGCAGCCCTTAAAGCTTGAGCAACGAGCTATATTGATTTAACATGTGCAAAAAATTTTGATGTGTAAGCTTTCCTAAAACTTTACCGAAATCTGGTAAAACAGAATAGCCGCCTTTTTCATGTATTATAAATTATTACCTGTCCACCAAATGCACCACGGGACCCAGCAGGATGCCATAGTTCTTCACTATTACGATAAATATCAACATCAAGCTCTTCAACAGTTAAAGCCTTTGCTATTACAAGTTCGTTTTCGACTTGATCTTGTCGACTTGTATTACTGGTAGTTGTGGTTGAAGGAGAATTTGTCATCCTTTTTATTATTATTATTATTATAATATGTAACGAAAGTAGCAGGTTATAATATTCAACAGATATGATAAAATAAAAGAAGAGAGGATATAAACACCTTTGATCAAAAACAGTGAAATGGAGCACACACAAAAAAATATGAATAAAAAAAATGTTTTGTGTGGGAAGGAGAAAAGAAAGGGGCTAGATAAATAAATTGCGTGAACAAAAAAGAATTCGAGAAAACTTTAATCAAGTACAAATCAAGCATGTGGGGATTATATTTCTATAAAATCTGATGTAATACAAAATACCTTGATCCCTCAGCATAAAAAATGGGAAATTCAAAAAAAGAGCTCTAAGGATAATATTTGTACCGATTACATGAATATAAGAAAACTTCGTCTTATAGGAATGATACATTTCATGTTATTGAAATTAAAAACATTATTTGTTGTACTCATATCAACATTACATAGCGAATAGCTCTTTTAGTATATGGACTTTTTTATTCCTGTATATATATGTTTCTTCAAGTGGTGTACGAAATTGTATTAAATACCAGATATCAGCGTAAACAGCAAGAAACGATCATTATCAAGTATCTATGTTACACACATTATTTATTATTATATATAGGTGATATTTGAATATAATTTAGAAAACAGTTGACTAAATAAATACCGTTACAATAAGAAAGATTGTCTTATAAACTAGTATGAGCAGAGAAGTCATAAATCAAAAACACACTAAATTTCATTCTCTTCCTATAATCTAAAAGCAGCATCTATATAGGAAACAAAAGTTACTATTATCAATCCAGCACAACCTCTGAAATAAATAACATTACTATGTTTCTTAATGGTTAGAATCAACTGCTACGTGGTATTGATCGCTGGTTATTATATATATGCTTGGGAAGATGTTGTCTTTATATATGAAAAAATGATCTAGGGATGAATTTCTATTATTTATGTCTATTGCAAAATATTTATAATTTTGGCTTGAACGCCCTTCTTGCCATTGTATTTCTCTTTTAAGTTTTTGATTGTACCCACAGTAGTACCGGTCTTCTTAGCTACCTCCAAAATCTCTGAGCAACTTGGCAACATATACCGTCCTTGTTGGTATTCCTTAAAGTGACCTCCATCGATGAATGGCTTAAGTGGATTATTGTCGGGTGCATCAAAGTAAAGTCTTTTGAGTTCATTAAGATCTACCTCCTTTAAAGAGGATGGTTGCCAATTTGGTTTTTGTCGAGTAACAACAGTTGCTCGCACTCCTTCTGAAAATTCTCTTTCTGCCTATAGAAAATAACAAAAAAAAAATTAGATAAAAAGAAGTAGATGTGGATACTATCTAAATAATATAATTGACTGTAATCAATAAAAATTTACCATAGTTCTACTTGCTAATTTCGATTCTAATGCCATGCATTCCAATAATGAAAGTTGTTTTCCTCGGCGGAAAAGCTCCAAGGAAGTTTTCATAGCAGTGGGTGATAAAGCATTAAGTTGATCAATAGTTTGTCTTGCCCATTCAATTGCTATCTTTTCCTCCTCTAAAGCAGCGATAATTTCTTCAACTGTGTTATGTTTATAACATCTATAAAAGAAAAAGATAATAAGTACACCAACGCAAATCAATACCATAAAATATATGTGTTAACATTTGATATTATACCGATTAATAGCTTGATAAATGCCATTGCCACCTAGAGAGAATTTTGGTACATCTTTATCCAGATCTGTTGAAAAATATTCAATAGTTGTATTGATGGCATCAAGAGCTAATCTACTGTCACTTTTAGCTGCGAGATTTTGGATAGCGTCTTCTAATTCAGGTAAATTTTTTGCTGGAACATAATGTGTTGCAATTCCTGCGTAGCTACAATAGAATAACAAACATGTATTTTTATTAGCCTTCTTTTTCTTTTTAGACAAACATAATATTTAACTTGTATCATATATAAGTCATTCTTTTAAAACAACAACTTACAATGCGTCTACTCCACGCAATCGACTTGATGTCACACCTAGATATCTTCCCATTTGGCCATCAAATCTAGGCATCCAAAAAGAAGCTGAAGCATCATTAAAATGCCCAATGCTGTTTTCTGGCATTGAATATAATGTGTTCTCTGTTGCAATCCGGAAAGGAGCATTCATCACCAATCCAACTCCAGCTCCCACTATTTTATACATAATTACATTTATTAATCAATAATTACAATATAGGTTCAAACATCAACGCTAATTTTTTTATACTTACTTGTGATACCATCCATTAATGCAATATAAGGTGTTTTTAGACTACCAATTAAATGTTGTAATCGACAATGTCTATAGAAAATAGCAGCAGATTCTGGATGGCGACCAGCATCTTCCAAATCCAAAAGGGCTAAATAATAGCATGATATGATGTCAAATTACTTGATGATAAATTCATAACATATTGCTATGGAAACATACCTTTAATATCACCACCTGCACAAAATGCTTTTCCATTGCCTTTGACAAGTATTGCTTTGCTCTTTTCGGATTTTTCCCATGCCTATATACAGATAGATACAACGCGGCTTTAATTTTTTAGCTTCTGTTCCCCTTTTTCTTTTTTTTTCAATTGTGAATATTCAAGATATATACATACTACAATGTTTTCACTCAAAATATTACACATATCGTCATTGAATGCATTTAATTTCTTGGGTCGATTTAATTGGATTTCGCATAGACCATTCGGATATTCTTGTACCAACGCAGCGGCGGACTATAGAAAATTTAGACGGATGTATAATCACCCAGTTCTTTTTTAGTTAACCCTGAAAAAAAAAAGGAATATATTTTCGATAACTTTTAAAAAGAAGGAAAAAAAAACATTACTGTATATATTTACATACATCATTAGGAACCTCTGTTAATGGAATGGATTGTTGCAAATTTGTCATCGTATGCTATTTACAAAAGTTAGTCAGCAAAAATTGACAACCTGTCGCATTTTCTTTTCTTTTATGTATTACCGCAAATCGAAATTTCTGTCCCTGGATGGGAAGCACACTACATGATACTGCTGAACGAATAATCTTGATGTGACATGGTTTAATTAAATGAATTTTTGTTGTGGAACAAAGGAGTTTACTACTTAAGGACATTTTCTTTCTAGGAATTGTATCTAGTTTTCAGAAGAAGTAAAAATGAAAAAGAGAAAGAGGAAAACAAAATGAATAGATTTGGGAGAATCGATGAACGAAATGGAGTTTGTTTGTGTGACAGTTCCCTTTATGTTCCCACGGAAATTGATAATGCTTAATCTTCATACGAACTGAAAAGATCGGTATAGAAACGGATAATCTAATGATAATTATGAATCACATCTCGTAGTGTCGTTGATTGCACTTGGTGCTGTTATGTTGATATATAACCTAAATTCATGTATATTTTTTTGTCATCCATTATTAGTTCGGACACTATTTATATATATAAGGAAATAAAATCAAGTTCCAATGTAGATGATGATAACAAAATTCACATTTAACAATAAAAACAGATATATTTTTTTCTTGGGATTATATGCACAAAAAACTTGATAGATCTAATTTTGCGTTGGGGCAATTATTATTTATCGAGCGCCATATACTATAATAATTCCATATTTGAAACTTTTCTTCGTGTGATCCATTCTCTCTAATAGTTTTCCATAATTCCAACTGTACATGTAATGAAGGATTGTACAAGGATAGTAATATTTCTTTTTATCTCTCAATTAAAAGTCTAGTCAATAATATAAACTACTACACTCTCAATCAAACGACGGAGTGGATGGTATTGGTTTAATAGAGGGAGCATGATTTTCATCATATATACTTATTGCGCCAAATGAGTTATCTGTTTTTTTATTATACATATTGATCCAATCCAGAGAGCGGCTAAATGTAATCACATTTCTGTACTTTTCGCAAGTGGGGCTAAATAAGGGAACGCAAGGGAAAACGTTCACCCTAAATTTAACAAATCAGAACAAGCAATGTAGGGAACACATTTTGCAAACTAAAAGCCGTAATTTTTCAAACTATTCACTTTTTGCTGCTTACAGTGCCTGTATTATTAAATAATTGATCTATGGATGATTGAATTATTCAATACCATTTACATATTTTATAGCAATAGTAATCTACCTTAAATATAAGTAGCTATATACTATGATTTATGAAGAACGCTTCAACTTACCTAAAGTAAATTTAAACTATAAAAGAACTACAACCTACATATAATTCTTCATCAAGGATGTTATATTTAATAAAGCTAAAAAATAGTAATAGTGCCAAAAATATTATTTCTTATTACGTTGTATAATATTTGCAGATATATACAGTATATAATTAATAAATTGTGTATGTACGGGAAGAAGAAAATCGCTGACACTATATAATTGAGTACAAAAGTAGTGGAGATACACAACAATAAAAGATATTAGAAGATAAGATCGGAAATAGTGCTGTTAAAGAAATAACATAGAAAAATTGGAGGGAAAGAACAAACGAGTAAAAATGATAATATTAACAGTAATATTATTATATTAGAATAACTAATAATTTGAACCATTGACATAAAGATAAAGTGGAGAGAAAGAAAGATAAAATATTGAGCAACAACTGATACTACCTGATACTTACCGTGAGCAAGTATGAGAAGTGGGAGGCTTGGTGTTATGCTGTGTTTAATTGGAACTTCTTTTAGTTATTAAAAACTGATTCGATTTTCCTTCGAAAACTCTTTTTGTATCTACTCAAGCATGATTATGTGAGTCAACAATAGCCAGTGATTAGCATGTTGTAGTACATGAGAGTGCCATCGTGTATTCTGAGAGCTAGTAGAATACTTTCTTTTTTAATGGAAGTATACTATAGCTATTGTCATCTTAATATAAATGTTTGTAATATGAAGTCTTCAACGTAAAATGAGTCCTTTCTATGACAATATTTATATCAATAAAACATCTTTATTACGTAAATAGCCGGAGACATACATATATATATTACAACAGAACTCATGTAATTTCTTGTTATGTAGTATGACCTGTCAAAGACCCATTGTATATGATAAAGACTTTTATTATTTATATAAAAGATCTAATCATGTTCTCTCTTTTCTAAAATAATGTTTTATACATATATCTTTTATTTACAATCAAAAATAACTATATACTTTTCAAATATGTGTGAAAAACTTGCTGAATTCTGGATAATAAAAGTAATCAACTTGGTTTAGTTTGATCATGGTCGGAGCTGTTTTGCTTTATTATGCACCTTTTATTTTATTTTATTTAAGTACATTTTTCTTTCTTCTACCTATAACATAAATTTATACGTCTTTTGACCAGTTACTTTGTATTCATGGTAAGATTTTTATAATACTTTTATAGGGCTCATTAGAAACTATTAAATGTTTAATATTAAAATAGAGCAAGTCAAAGAAAGGTTTATCACATGATGAAAAACGTAAACGACTTTTGGAATATTTTCATGAAACTGTATGAATGTAGTTCATTTTGATAAAAAATAAATGAAAATTTTCAAATAATATTAAATTGTAAATCAATATTACGTATAGGGTGACTTTTTTCAATTAAAAGAATTAGAAAAGATAGGACCAAAAAAAGGAGTTGGTAAGTATAACTAAAAAGAATAAGTAAAAATAAAAAAAAGGATTATTATTTATTATATAAATAGTTGCACAATCAGTAAAAGAAGTTATTCAAAGTTTGGTGGATGATGGATTAGTAACAACAGATAAAATTGGTACATCAAATTATTATTGGTCATTTCCATCCAATACAGCAAATACAGTAAATTTATTATTATCATTATTAGATTATTAGATAGATAGATAGATAGATAGATAGATAGATAGATAGATATATATATATATATATATATATATATATATAATAATATGATATTATATTATATTATATTATATAGAAACGTATTAAATTTGAAGAATTACAAAATCAAGTACAAAGTAAACGTGATAAAAAGGAAGAATTACAGAAGGCTATTGAAGAAGCCCGACATGGACGTGAATCATCGGTAAAGAAAAAAAATAAAAAGTCAGCTAAATAAAAGAAATGGTGGGGTTTTGAACATAAAAAATGCTATTTTTTGGGGTTATTTTTTTTAGAATGAACGAAATGAAATTTTACAAAAATATAATGAAATATTAAAAGAACAAAGACAACTTGAAAATGAATTAAAAGAATATCAAAACAATGATTCTGAAACTTATAAAACAAAAGGTAAAAAAAAAAAAAAAGAGTGCTTTTTTATATATTTTAGCCCCTGAACTTTTTATTATTATTTTTTATTTTTTGATGGTTTCACAACAGAAAAAGTAACTGTCATTGCCAAAGAAGCTGTAAATCGATGGACAGGTAAAAAATATGTTATAATAATAATGGATAATAATAATAATAATAATAATAATAATAATAATAATAATAATAATTATATATAGAAAATATTTGGAATTTACAATCCTATTGTGTTAATACATTTAATATGAATCATCAAGATATTGAAAAGATATTTAATATTGATAATGATATTGATACTTTTCCTTAGCCCCATCGTTTGTGTTTTCATGTGACCTATTTCATTCAAATATAGCATTACTGTCGTTTTATACTTCTTTTTCTCTCTGTTCCTTTTTTTTTTTTTCTCTCTTTCTTTTTTTTTTTTTTCTCTTTTCTTTATATTTTATATATATATCCCTTTAATTCTCATAATATGGCTACTGCGAAACGACTTTCATTTGCAAATTTTCCTATTCCATTCGACCACCCTTATACAATACCAAGTTTAATCGCTGCTGTAGCAGCTTCATCGTTCGCGTATTATTATTTGCAAAGTACACATACTGCTGAACTCATTGAAGCTGTAAGAATTCGAGATATTAATAAACGACGTCAATTAAAACAACCAGAACAACGTTTTGCTAGTCTTAAAGTATATAAAATATATTCCTTTATTTTATTTTATTTGAGAATGGGTTTTTTTTTTAATGGGTTTCCCTGACAACTATTATTTATTAAAAAAGACTGACAATTTTTTTTTTCTTCGAAAGGTTGAACGACGATTTGTAAATCCTTTTGGTCAATGGAAAGAAGTACACTGGTGGCAAACTGCATTATTTTGGTTATGTCGTTACAAAGGTAACGGTATACCAAAATCAGAAGAGGTAAAATAAATAACTGTTAAAAAATAAACTAAAATGATATATGGGATATACTTTTAATATTTGACGACACCAAATAACAAATGAAAAATGTTTTATTAATAAGTTTGATTGGGAACATATTTGAAAATAAAATAGGAACTGGGAAAGACAATGCCAGTTATCAAACCGTCGTTAGATTTGATGTTTACTCGACCAGATAGTAATAATGGGTTAAATGAATCATGGGTTCAGTTGGGTGAGAATAAAGATTCAAGACCATTACCGTCAGTTGCATTTACTTGGCTTGGGTAAGAACTTTCTTAACATTCAAGGAATTTATGTATGGATATGAAGAAAAAAATAGACTGAGAGGGGGAGACAGACAGATAAATTAGGATTACTAAAAGTTTAAATATAACAGACAGTCAACATGCTTGATACGAATAGATAATATTACCATATTAACTGATCCTGTGTTCACAAATTGCTCAATCAATGATTATCTTGGTCCGAAACGTTTAAGGCCTATTCCTTGTACCTTGGATGAAATTGCATCACATATAGATATGGTATTAGTTTCGCATGATCATTTTGATCATTTAGGTAAGATGAAGAGGATGAATTATATATTATGTGAATATCACATTTTCTGAAACACAACTAACAAATATATATATATATATATATACAGATGAAAGTGTGGTATTTAAACTTGGGAATTCAGTGACATGGTATATCCCATTAGGCCTTAGAGAGTGGTTTGTTCAACGAGGTGTAGAAAATGTAAGTTACTGAGAATAAAAAAAGAAGGAAGCGTTCATCTATCTTGTCGATCTTTGTCATTATAATATCAATATACTAATATTTATATACTTTCTTTAGGTAATTGAATTAGATTGGTGGCAAGAAATTCGTCATGCCGAACAACTTGATACAACAATTGCATGTGTTCCAGCAATGGTAAGACATAGAAAATAAATGAAACTTTTTGGATTTCAAACACAGGTCCCTTTTTATTTTTATTTTTATTCAAATTAAATAACTTTAATATGTTAATCGTTCTTTTATAGCATTGGAGTGGTTCTCGAACATTATTCGATAAAAATTCTACATTATGGTGTAGTTATGTCATTAAAACAAAATCTAATAGTGTATTCTTCTGGTAAGTTATTAAAGGTGAAAAAAAAAAGTAAAATGACAAAAGAAAAGTAAGAGGGGTGTATCTAAACCTTTTATGTTTCATCTTTTGTGTATTATAGTGGTGACACAGGTTATTGTCCCGAGTTATTCAAAGCTATTGGTGAACGATATTCTCCATTTACACTTGCAGCAATTCCTATCGGAAGTTTTAAACCAGAAATCCTTATGCAACATTTGCACATGGGTCCTACAGATGCTGTCAAAGTTCATCACGATATTGGTTGCCCAAGAATATCTATCGGTATCCATTGGGGAACATTTATGATGTCTGATGAACATTATTTAGAACCTGCTAAACAACTTAAAGAAGCATGGAAAATGATTGATATTCAACGAACAGGTGGTGAACTTACGTTACCATCACCTTCATCATCGTCCTCATCATCATATGTACCCGATACTCAATTCATTACAACTTCAATTGGACAAACAGTTTGTGTGGATTAGAATATATATTATAATATAAGAAAACAAGCTAAAAAAAACATCATATTACACCTTTCTTCTTCTTTCTCCTCCTTTTCCTCAAATCCATCCACTCCATTTCATTCCATCAACTATACATATATACTACTAGTAACACGATACAATTACTAATTTGAAAATATTCTCCAAACCTGAAAACACCACGCACATTATAATTATATACACATATACCTTTTTTTTTTGTTCCTTTTCTTCTTATTCTTCTTTTGTTGTAATATATATTTCTTTTTCCTTTTTTTTTTCCACGAGTTATACTACTCTCTCTTTTAATAATAAAGTATTGATCACATGGCAACATCAACTAAAAAAGCTATTTGTTTGGAATTTGTCAGGTACAATTCACACACACACACACACACACACACACATATATATATATATATATACAAACATGCACAGACTTTTTATGTCACTTTTATTCCAAACGTATGATTGTTTATTCTTTTTTTAAAAGCAATTAAAGAACACGTTACTCAAAAGACCCATATTTGCATTAATTGTACCTGGTCGGGCTGTTGGTTTTTACCTATATATTCTCAAAACTCAGCTAAGAAGTATCATTCCTTAATATACTAATATATAAAGGAAATCATTTCATAACTATTGACATACATATATCAATTACACAACTTTATTTAAAAGGAGAGCAAAAAAAAAAAAACCATCTAACTGATATATTCAAGTAAATATTAGATGGCGTAAAATGTTTAATCACTCAAAACTTGCGTACGACTTCAACTTATTATAGAAATTTTCGGACAACGAAAACTCTTAATTAGGCTTAGCGGAGCATTACTACTTTTTTTTTGATTTATCGGATTTCCATGAACATTGAGAAAACTACCATATTTCTTGTTATTCCATTGCTGATAATCTTTTTTCATTTACTGTAAATAACTTTATATAACAAAGAGGAAAATTAATTATTTTATCATTATTATTATTTTAACAAAAAATAACATTAGTTATTTCGCATTATATATTAGACAGTGGATCATTGATCTGATATATGTATAATCCTTTTTTTTTTTTGGAACATTGAAGAAAATAATTATAATAATAAAAAAAGAAAGATATGATAATGACAAGTTTATTTTATTTTTCTGAAAACTAGAAAATAAGAAAGAGCTTCATTATGTTGTACGAAAGAAAAGGGGAATTTTTATGTGTTTGTATTGAGATAGAGAAATCAGAGATTTATGAAAGGCGCGTGTGTATGTTGTGTAAAAAATTACAGGAAAAAAAATAATAGGAGATGGGGGAGAAACAGGTGATAAAGAAGTAATAGAACAAATTGAATAAATTAGAAATTAAAGGTAGTTGATAAGCTTACAATTACCACCTTCATAGACGTCAACGCTTTCAACACCATGTTCACCATTCAATGATTCATAGTTACCCATGCTATAAACATAGAAATCAATGTGTTTGCCAGAGAAAGACCATCCACGGTCATCGACCAAAAGACAACCGTTATGCTTCTTGCTGGTACCGGGAAGTTTCCAACCAGCTAATTGAGGGATATAGATCTTGCTACCCTTTGGAATATCATTGGCTGCGGCAGTAATGAAGGGACGCAAAGCACTACCATAAGAAGTCAAACCATAAGGGTCTTCCTTCTTGTCAACTTCCATGAAACAGTTGTAGTTGCTGCAAGAGCATGCACCCAAGTTAACAATCTTGTTGTCAAGGAGACCAGTACCTTCCATAACCAAGGCATCGGCATATTCGACAGAAGTCTTGCCAAGGGTCTTGCCTCCACAGGTTTTGATGGAGACTTGTTTACCACCAGTGTTATAATCTTGGGGTTGGGCAATCCAATAGTAAGTCATGGGTACATCTCCGTAGATTTGCTTACGCTTTTCGGTGTTGCCACCAGAGGAAGAATCTTCTTTTTTATCGTCATCTTCTTTCTTATCATCGGCAGGTGTTTCAGATGAAGACCATTCATCATCATCATCCTTTTTGTTATTGCCATCAGGTTTAACCTTGGAGACAAGGTTGGAAGTTTTTTCGCTGACCTTTTTGTCCTTCGATTCATTATCAGATGAAGAAGAAGAACCAGAGTAACCATCACCAGGAATACAAACTTCTTTTCCTGTGATCATGTTGGTACAACCGCTGTTGATGAAAGTGTTAGCGTCTCTGAATGCATCAACATCAATACCGTATTGCTTAGAAACGGTAGTGCAGGTATCGCTCGATGTGACTAAATAAAATTTAAAGTTGCTATGTTATTATCATATCTAAAACCATTTAATTATGAACGGAATTTTACAAAGAAAAACAAAGCTCAATTATGAACACTAGTTACCGGTATGCTTGAAAGCGCATGATGAACTAGAAGATTTAACTTCTTTCTTAGGCTTTTCTTCTTCCTTTGGTTTTGGCACTTCCTTTGGCTTTTCTTCTTTCTTAGGCTTTTGCTCTTTCTTGGGCTTTTGCTCTTTGGGTTTGCTTTGTTCCCTCTTGCTAATACAATAGGTTTCACCAGCCCACATGTTTGTACAGCCACTGTTAATAGAAGGATTCAATTTCAAATATTGACTACGAGGAATACCATAATCCTTGGAAATTTGAGTACATGTTTCACCTTTTTGAGCTATTGTAAAAATAATAATAATAGTAATTGATTAAATATTTAACATCGATTTTTAAAACTTTCAAAAATTGATCTTAAATAAAAAAAAAAATTGATTAACTTACCAGTATGGGTAATGGTACAGCCAGAAATACCACGTTTACGAAGCGAGACAACCTTACCCTTGATATCAAAGGGAACCAATTCAAAATCAACATCAGGTTCATCATCACGAGCAAAGACTGAAACGTAATTAGCGCTAGGAACGTTATTCACTTGAGCACCACCATGAACAATTGCTAAATTGTTTCTCAAAGAAGCAAAGGATGGGAAAGCATCAGCATTTCCAGTGAATTGAAGTGCGATCAAACTAATCGCTGTTAATGATAAAGATTTAAAAAGCATCTTTTGTTGTTATTGTTGTTGTTTTATATTATATCGTAATAAATTTCGTTTTATAATTGTTATTAATGCGTTTAAAAATACAATCTCTGCTGTCGTTGTAAAAAAAAAAAAAAAAGGTATTGTTTTTTTTTTCTTTCTTTCAGCACCGGGCTATATGTAATGATTTGTATCGAACAAGCAAAAAAAAAAAAGAATAGAAAAAAAATATGATAAAAAAGGGAAATGGAAGGGGGAACTAAGTCGAAAAGTTTAACTGTTAAACAGTAACTATTTCACAAAAAAAAATGAAAAGAAAGGAATTGGCCGGGAACCCGTAAAAAAAAAAGTAAAAGAAGTTGGAAAGGTAAGGAAAGGAAAGGGAAAAATAATAAATTACAAGTAGGCTTTGTTATTTATATATGTTTTTTTTTTTGAAAGCATAAAAAAGAAAAGGATGAGCGGGAATATGAGAATAATATAATCTTATAACTGTGCTGGGTGTTTTGTGTAATCATCAAGTTTGTGGACTGGTGTGGTACCATTATTTTTGTGTTTAGCTTCTATGGATTCCATCGTTGTAAGTGAAAAATTTACATGTTTAACCCAGCCCTTTCTCTATCCTCTAATATTCATTATCCTCACTTACCTTAATTTGACGCGGGTATCGTACTTTTTTTTTTTATTTTATTTTCTCCCCTATATAACACGCGCATGGTTCATTTACTATAAAGCAAACATGTTGGTGTAACCACTTCATTAACAAAAAAGAAAAAAATGTTTCTTTTCAAAATCCTTTTCCTTTTAGATTATTGGATACATTTCTGACTTACCACGTTGAATCAAATCCTTTTTTTGTATTATGTATATATATATATATGTATGTATGTATTCAACATACAAGATGAATAGTTATATAGATATAGATATATATTAGGAAAGGTGGTACCAATGTAAGATATTTTCTCTACTTTCCTTTCCTTCCAACAATGCAACTTATATATTATTTAATTTGTTGACAATCCCTTTTCTCTTTGTTATATTTTCTTATAGATAAAAGATAAAAAAAAAAAACTATAATTTGTAATGTGTACTTTATTTTTGTTGCCATATTAACCCCCCCCCCTTGAAACAACTAGGTCATCCCCCCCTATTTTTTTATTGCCATGGCAACAATAAAATGAATCAGGAACATAGTAAACTCCGAAATTGTGTCCTCTTTTTTTTTTCTGCTCCTCCCAAATTCATGAGACTGGTGGAACAGTGAGTTAAGCTGCATAAAGAAGTGTTATATTGCATACGTAAGACACCATTTCCGATTAACAGGTGTCAACTTTTTTTTTTTTTGGTTTATATTAGCGATTATCTTTTTAAACTTCTAATTATTGGAAGTTCAGGTGTTGGAAAAACATGTTTACTCATGCGATTTGCCGATGGTAAATATCCCGAACACTATGCCGGTACTATTGGTGTTGATTTCGTAAGTGTTATGTGAACTTGCGTTTTACTTTTTTTTTTTATTCATTCAAAATCTAATGTCATTTTTTTAAAATAATAAAACTCTTCTTTTTTTTTTCTTTCATTAGAGACAAAAAGTTATTAATATTGCAGAGGAAAAAGTTAAACTACAAATCGTGAGAAAACCTTATTTTATTTGACTGCGCAATAACATAATATATATATATATATTTAATTTCTTTGATCTAATGCTTATAATAGTGGGATACAGCAGGTCAAGAACGATTCCGAAGTATTGTATCATCTTATTATAAAGGAGCTCATGGTATTTTTATTGTCTATGACGTAACAAATCGAGATTCATTCAATGATACCGGAAATTGGTTAAGAGATATTGAAAAGTATGCTTCAGATGATGTTTGTAAGTTATTGATCGGAAATAAATGTGATATGAATGAAAGGGAAGTGACAAAAGCAGAAGGTCAGGTAAATAATAATAATAATCAATATATAGTATTATTTTGTATTACAATTTATTGAAGAATAAATTAGATATTAATACTTATAAAATCATATTACGTAGGAATTTGCTGATTCGTTAGGTATTCCATTTCTGGAGACATCAGCAAAAGAAGCAGCAAATGTAGATGGGGCATTTTTAAAAATGGTTCAAGAAGCACAATTGGCTAGAGCACAGCGGATTAAGGATAGGATTCATGACGACCATCGATTTCAACAAGCAGATCAACAATCAAAGAATGTGAATATAAGCAATAATCTTTCAACAAGTTATAGTAATAATAATGGAGGTGGATGTTGTTCATGAAAAAAAAAAAAAAAAAAAAAAAAAAAAACTAAACAAAAAACAGGGCACTGGATTATGTTGTGTAACTTTCTTGTTGGCTGTCAGTTGTAGAATGTTCGAATCTGAACACGAAATCTTAATAAAAATTCATATAAAAAAAGGGAAACTATCTTTTAGGGTATAGAAGCACGTTATGAAATGAATTTGTTCATTTATAATAATTAGATAAAAGAATGTTTGATATGCACGGGCTTCTTACTTTTCAATTCTTTCCATTCATAAAATAAAATAAAAGTTTGTATTCCTTTTTTTTTTTTGGCCAAGAACACAAATATTTTCTTTTTTTGTCATTATTAATTATTATAAAATAATTAATGATCTAAATTAGAAGTGATTTAACATACAATATGTTGTATATTGATAAACTTAATTATGAAAATGAATATCATAGTATTTAAATGACCTTTATTTTATAATCGGGAGCAAAAGAACCAATACATGCTTGCTTGAGTAGGGTTTCACAAAAGTTAAATTAATTGTAGGGTCCAGAAGACGAAAAAAAAGGGCCATTCACTTGTGTTTTTTATAAGACATTATACATATCCTGTTGATACATTCAAGTTGAATTAAAGTATTTACTGCATAATGTGACAATGTACAATTGTTATATAAAGAAAGAGAAGATTCTGAAATGACCCTTTCATTCACTATACATAATTAGTAATAGAGTATATAATTAATTTGTACGTACTGAGTGTGGAATACTGTAGAATTGCAACATTATAAAATAATTATTATATTTTATTTGATTAAAATTCCATTAGTAAAAATAAACGAATGAATATACACAAAGAAAAAAGAAGTAACAATAAAGATAAAATAAACATATTACAACAGAGATGTCTTTCAGATAAGAGAAAAAAAATCTTTAAACCATGTATAAATATCAGTATGAGATACTTGACTTTTTTTTTTCTTTTGGCTGATGGAATAGAGAGAAATTGGGCAGCTAAGATTATAACAAGATCGTTTAATAACTATTGTAAATGTTTGTTTCTATAAGATACAACAGCTTTGATCTTTAAGACGTTTTTGATAACAGACTCTCATAATATATACTCTATTTTCTATATCAGCTTTGTGTTTTATTCCTAATAGGTAGTATAAGGGTTATGGAATAAGTACCACATTTTATTGATTTCAAAGCTTTCAGTTTTATCATTACTACTTGATAGATTAAAAACATATAATAAGATTTAAATTAGTTTTGTTTGTCGATACAACAAAAAAAAAAAAAGATCGAGTTTCAGTAGCTGAACTAGTTAAAGCATTGGTTTTTGCTTCAACATGAGTGCAAGAAAATGTATATTGCTCCGAGCACAAAAAAAACAAGATATTTTTCACATGTATTAAAACTAAAAGATGGCTTCTTATTTGTCATACACTTAATACTTTGAAAAATGTATGAGTTCGATTTTTACCAATGTTTAAAATGGAAAACTGACGACATGGTCAACGTTAATTTATTTCCACGCTAACATACCTTGAGATAATCAAATAGCTCACATCTAATTTGTATTTATTTACTTTCAAATAAACTTTTGTACGTAAAACAATTTTCTAGCGAACATTGGCTCAGTACAGTATAAGCGGTAATATGGATAATATGAAAAGATGTCAGTTCATATAATGTACTTTGTATTCCCATGCACCCAAATAATTACCTTCTTCTTCCTCGCCATACTTGCCATGATCAAGTCCGCCCCCCTCCAAGTTAGCAGCCAATATATAAATTATCTAGTAAGTTCAAAGGTTTATAGCCATGGTAACGAACGTTCCTCCGACGTGGATTGTATAAAGAGCTTCTATAGTTTATTTATACGTAATTTTCAATAATAAATATTGAACGCTTCTTTTCATATTTCATGTTACAAATCTTGTATATATATAAAAAAAAAACGAATCTTTTCAATATAAAAGAAGAACAATGGTGGAGTAAAATATAAATAAGGTCTTAATTAATTACAGGGTTCATAAGGTAAAAAGGAAAGGTCTATTAATTCCAAGTTATACAAGAAAAGGTGAGACCTAAATAATATACGTGGATTCGAACCTATTTAAGATCGATTTGATTTTCTATTTAGATTATTTTGAATATTTTATGTGTATCATGTTATAAAAGAAAGTTTCGCATGAATTAGATAACTAATATAAATTTATTTATTTATTTTACCTTGACATAACAACAGTGGATATTGATGATAAAATAAAGCATATTACTTAAATAAGATCTCTTCTTGTGTTACACAGTCATTGACAGATTATTATTTTTAAAATATTTTTTTATTTAAGAGATTATTGCTTTAATTACTTATTTTTTCATATTATCCTCCAATTGTTCACTTTGTAATTCCATATCCCATCGTTTTTCCTCTCGTTCTAGCATCAATCCTACTTTCTTAAACTCTTGCTTTTGTTTTTCTGATTGAACCATTTGACTAGCTGTCTTGAAAACACTTGTACCCCAACCTTCAGCATATGTATTGCCTTCTTCAATTACTTCTTTTATTTCTGCTATAGTTTCATCTTGAGAGGCTTTAAAATCATGCCAAATATCATCAGTAATATGTCCTGTCCTCATCAATTCAACTAATGCTGCTTGTTCATGATTTATAATTGAATAACGTCTCATGGCTTCCATGGCACGTCGAAGTAATGCTGCTTTTAAATGTTCTTCAGATGTTTCTGGTTCTGAATTTAATAACGCAATGTATTGTTCTTTTTCTTGATTCTCTGGAAACCATGGTTCAATTGTTTTGGCATCTATATATATATATATATATTTGAGATTGAGTTTGTGGGAAGGAGGAGACTTCCTAATAATAAACTTATTTTGTTTTAGAATCTTACTTTTAGCTCTACGATAAACATGAGAGAAAATGCTCATGGCAGCAATACATCCTCCAAGATATGCAGTTGGTAATATTAATGAAGTCATGTGGAATGAATTGAAAAGGTAAAAAAAAAAAAAAAAGAAACAGGGAAATAAGCAAAAGTAAAGCTATTTACTATTATACTTAGCTGTTCAGGGGCTATACAATGATTTTTTTTTTTTTTTTCCTTTTTTTTTTTTTTTTTTTTTTTTTTTTTTTTTTTTTTTTTTTTTTTTTTTTTTTTTTTTTTTTTTTGCCCCACCCCATTTCCTTTTCTTCATTCTCACATCCATTAGGTTTGTTGGGGGGCATATTTTTTTTTTATCCCACACTCTTCCTCACATGTGTTTATATGGTAATTCTCTCATGATTCACTTGATTCAATTGTGTTTTTTATATCTTGTTTTGTAAATGATTGACAAAAATTAAAACAAATTAAAATTAAAAAAGAGAAAGTGTGTGTATAGTAAAATGATTATAAAAAAAAGTTATCATGTAAAAGATTTAAGTGTTACGTTAAACAAAGTTATGCATTCGATAATTAACTTTCTTTTTTTTAAAAAAAAAGTGTCTGTGTGTGTGTGTGTTGTGACCGTTTTAAAATAGACAGAAATTAGTTCCATGCTCATTCATAAACTGGCCATATCGTGGCACATATCACGTTTTTTTTTTATGTCGATCAATTGAAACTTTTTTTTTTGGGGGGGGAGGTCAAAATTCTTTCTCCTCACCCCTTTTAAGTCAAGATAACTGAGTGAAATAACGATTCTAACGTACGTAAATGTTAAATATGATTTTTCTTGTTTATATAATCTTATTTTTTACAATAAGAAAAAGGGAGAAGATATATTTCTTAAAGTTGTATAAGTTTTTTTTTATGCAAATAGATTGTGGCTTTCAAAAAGATTTAAACTTTCCTCAATAGTCAATTAAAGTAGACACACGTTTTTTTTTTTTTGGGAATACTCTTATTTCCCATCCCCCCCCTCGACACATACATTATAATAATGACATTAAAGTTTTTTTATACTACTATTACTAAGTAACGAATACCCCCTTCTAAGATAATCGATTGAAAAAAAAAAGAAAATGGGGTTTAACCATTACAAAAATAGTATGTGACACGACCTCAATGTTGTAAAAGCTGTCCTGAAGGTCGATTTCTTTATTTAAAAATCGACTTGGTTTCTAGAGTTACACACACTTTACACTATTCATTTCTTCAAAATGGTTAGCCTTTTTTCTTTTATTAAGGTTTCATCATTGGGGGTAGGGAAAAATCAAACAAGTTTCATTCTGTGGTCTACTACATATTATACGTAATTGAAAAAAAAAACCTGTTCTTTAGAAATCTTTGTGTATAAATAGACCGTCATTTTTTTTTCGCTTCTTTTTTTTTTTTTATCTTTATATATTTTTTTAAAAAAAAGAACAAATTTATATTACAACATGACTGTTTCTACTTCTTCTGGATACGATATTACTGCTTATGCTACAACGTATGTACTATTAAATGGGCGAAAACCTGGTGGGAGGAAGGGGATGAAAAACGCGCACAAAAATTTTGGTGTTTTTTTTTTCTTTTACTAAATATTTTTTTTAGTGAAAAGCAATTCAAATTCAAGAAAATTGAATACCATGCTGATGCCTTAACTGATTATCAAGTTTATATCAAGATTAAAGCATGTGGTGTTTGTCATACAGATATGGATTTTGCTGGTATTCCTGATACTGTGCTTGGTCATGAAGCCGTAGGTGAAATTGTTGAAACTGGATCCAAAATTACAAGTATCAAAAAAGGTGATTTAGTTGGTTTTGCTTATATGAAAGAATCTTGTTTGGATTGTTTATTATGTCATTCGGGTGAAGATATTATGTGTCGTAAGCGTAAAATGTTCCCCGAAGGTCTTAATAATGGTTATGCTCATGGTGCAGTATGTGATGGACGATTTGTATATAAGATTCCAGAAGGTATTGAAGCCAAACATGCTGGACCTTTGATGTGTGCTGGTTCTACTGTGTTTTCTGCTATGTATAATGCCAATGTGAATCCAACTCATCGTATTGCTATTGTTGGTATTGGTGGTCTCGGTCATCTTGGTTTGGTATGTATTATTATTATTATTATGGGAAGCTCTAGAGACAATTATCAGGCAACTCATTATTTTATTATGTTACCATAGCAATTCGCTCGTGCTTGGGGTTGTCATGTGACAGCTATCTCACACTCAAGAGTAAGTATTCATATTATTATTGAAAATTGAAAATTGGAAATTGGGAATTTTATTTTTTTGGCTGGTTGGGAAAAAAAAAGATAGTATCTATTTGTATGAAGTAGTACGTATATTTATTTTTGCTTACGTTTTCAATGATTGATATTTTTCTATTATTATAGGATAAGGAAGAAGAAGCACTTAAATTTGGTGCTCATGAATATTTGTGTTCCAAGGATTTCACTCCTGAATTTGTTGAAAAGACTGAAAAGTTTGATTTTATTTTAAGTACAGTTGCTGTTGATCATGATTATAGCACATTTTTAGATTTATTGGTCCCGTAAGTAATATATAAAGTGGTGGAAATGGACTGGGGAGGGAGAGAGTTTTTGAATTATCCTAACATTACTTTTCGCTTTTTCCGAATATTCGGTTTTTTTTAACAGTAACGGAGAATTTAAACTTGTTGGTATTCCTCCCAATGATATTAAATTTGGTCCTGTTTTACCTTTCCTTTTGGATCAAAAGAAGTTTACGGGTGCCATTTTAGGTGGTAGAAAAATTAATACTTTATTATTGAAATTTGCTGCTCGTCATAATATTCGTCCACAAATTGAAGAATTTCCCTTGGTAAATATAATAACTGGGTCGAAAAAAAAAATTAGTATTCGAGTTTATTCATCATTTTTATCTTTTTTTCAAAATTATATTAGAGTGCTCAAGGTATTGAAGATGCTATTCATCATCTTCATGCAGGAAAAGCTAGATATCGTGGTGTTTTAATTGCACCAGAAGATGAAGAAGTTGAAAAGGTAGAAGCTGTTGAAGAAGCTCAAAGATAAAAAAAAAAAAAGAATAACATAACATAACAAAATATATTCACAGACCCTCTTAACTCTCTCTCTCTTTCTCTCTCTCTTTTTTTTTTATCAATCCCGCCTTTCTTTTTTCCAATTATCCTCTCTCTACTCTCTATTTTTTTTTATTGACAACGATTGAACTCAATCAAGTATCCTTCTCATCGTCAAGTTTTGAAATCATTTGCACTTTTTCTCGTTTTTGGATTCCTTTTCTTTTTTAAATAAATCATTTATATATACCATTTATCCGATCCACTTGTTTTCTTTTACAAGAAACAATGATCATAAAATATTTTAAGAAAATAGCGCTGTTTTGTTTTCATTTTTATTCGTTGCAACAAACTATCCTGATGATACGTATCAAAGTATACTCTTTCTAATGTACGTAAAAAAAAGAGCTTGTTTTATTATTGACATTATTTATACATATTACGTATTTATCTTTTTTTTTTCTCGTTCTATCAAATTTATTAAGTACTTGACAAGTTTACTAAATCAATTTAATTTGGTACCTAGCAACATAATAATTCAGGTACATTGGGTGAAAAAATTAATGAATTGGATGAATGGATTAAGTGTCGCTGTCAATCCATAGCCACAGAAAAAAAATAGAGCGCCTCTTACCAGGATAGTTGAAAAATCCATGCTTTATTATCCGCTGGTCAAATGAGGTCAACCGAGGTACCTGTGTATATCATTGAAAGTAAGCTGTATAAATTGTACAACACCAGTATTACATCAATTATATAAAATTTAACACATCAAAAATTTAAAGCTATCATCATCTAAGCTTTTGAAAACTTTGTTAATCTTGATTGGTTCTGCACGGACCGAGTTTGGAGAGAAAATAAGGTTTCTCTATCCGTGAATTAGAGAGAAAAAACAAAACTTGCGTTCGGATATAGGTTTATGGTTATTTATATTTGCTGCGTAAATGGATTAACCAATTAGATACGTACAAAAAGAAAGAGCTGATATGATGTTTAAACAAGCTTGTATGATTTTATCAGTTAGAAGACTAGTATTATGTAAAGCAAAAAACAACACTACTATAAATTCGGTAACTGGTTTATCGAATCACTGGTATTTACAAAGTATATCAAATAATAATCGAGAGATACTGTCCCGGTTTAGCGAGTATTTAACGAGATATCACTGTAGTTAAAGACGAAATTGAGCTACTTAAAAAAGTGACATGACTACGAATCCAAGCCAAGAAAGCTTCCAACATAAATGTATATATATATATATGCATAGGGTGTAAAATGTAATACATATGCAAACAGAATATATATTTCTTTGTATTATTTTTATTTAATTTTTTACTACTAGCACGGGAAGCAATATCTTCCCTAATTAATATAGATATTAACAGTACGGACGTAAGAATTATGCACTTTTTCAAAAACTGAATGGAATGGGAGAGTTCAACAGAAATAAATTCCAAGAAAAAGATAGAAGAAAAAGGAAGGAACCGAAAAATAGTCTGTAGTTATTCCAAAAATAGAAGGATAGTAGTAAATCAAGCTAATCTTTATAAAGAGCCTTGACTATCTGTGTGATCGATATTCAATTAGAAAAATCAGCAGGAACAAAGGATATGGTCATTATAAAAGAAAAAGATATGGTAGAATGTATCGGATAAAGATAGAGTAATTAAACAAGACAATAGTGACGCCATCAACAATCATCATTTATATAAGTAATATAGCGTCGTTCAATCATTTATTTAGCTACTGATATACGAAACTCTTGATTTTTCACGTCCTTGACAATTCAATGATAAAAGCTTGCGTTTTCTTGGTATATATATATGTATGGGCCATATTGATAATAATAAAAAACGGTTATTTAAAGAATACACAGATAGTCATGTGATTAAATGATAATAATGAATTCATTGTCATAACACGACATATAAAAATGAAAAGGCTCAATACATGAGACAGGAGTTCTAAGGGTATCAACGTAAAAAAACTTTCAAGGCGTGGGTAGACCTTGTAAAATTATACTAAACTAAGAGAAGAATATTTTTTACCCTCCTTGTTGTATTGGCTTAAACAACACCCATACTTCGATTCACGAAAAAATTTGAACAGAGTACTTGTTTGCTTGGATGTTTTAGATATTCTTTGATGCCATCATCTCCTTATTACAACCTATATGCTGTAAACTGGACCATCCAAACAACAAAACTATCATTATATTTTTTTCAACATGACAAAGACACTTACTTTTAAATCCAGATGTGTTATTATGATCTTCCATTTTAAGAGTCTTGTAATTCTTAATTATAAAAAATAATTTTAGTGCTTTTTAAAAATTTTCGTAGCCACTTGCAGAGACGTGAAAGAAACCTTGCACTGCACCTTTGATGTTCGGTAGGGATATTTTCCACTGATATGGTGAAGTAAAAAAAAATGTTTGTTTTCATAGAAGTTCAAAAAATAAATTACGCAATGTACACTTGATGTTCGGCAGGGATATTACCCACTCGATACCCCGAGAGTACATTACTTGAATTTCGCAATGCAGCTTTGATGTTCAGCAGGGATCTTACCCACTCGATACCCCAAAGGTACATTACTCGCAGGAGTATTACCCACTAATATGGTGAAGCAAAAGAAAAAAAAAGTTTGTTCATAGAAGTTCAAAAAATAAATTGCGCAATGTACATTCGATGTTCGGCAGGGATATTACCCACTCGATACCCCAAAGGTACATTACTCGCAGGAGTATTACCCACTGATATGGTGACGGAAAAGAAACAAAAAAAAACTATGTCTGTTTTCTGCCATGACTGTGTTTATTTTTATTCCGCTCTGTTCAGTCGTGCAGTTGATCCTCCTTTACTATCCTGTCCTGCAAGCGTAGCTTTGCATAAATAATATTTTCTAATATATAAAGACGTTGAAAAATAGCGTTTATTACGTTTGTTTTGTCTTTTTAGTAGCATGATGATAAATGAATTAGGTTACTCACCTTAATAAAACTACATGAGAAATTGAATATAATAATATCGTACATTGATACGTATTGTATTAAAGTTATGTTAATTATAACAAGATCAAAATTAAAACTATAAATAAAACGAAAGTTGCTTATAATCGAATATAGTTATTTTTCAAAGTAAAAAAAATTAACAACAATGTTATTAATAAACAAAAGCCATAAAATAAGCACAATAACTATTAGAAAAAAAAACGAAGACCAAATGTATATTCTGAGTTAAACTATTTCCACATCATATTCGGAATCGTAACAGTGTATAAATCAAGGTAGCGTCATTTATTTAGGTAAAGAGGCCTTACGTATTAAGTAAATGAAAGATGCCCATTATTAGGTCTTGATAGATAAGAATAATATCATCCATATATATATATAATTTTATTACTACAAAGGTCTTATATTATATTACTAAGTATTAGAAAGATCTTAAAGATGTACTAGTACTTTTTTTCATAACTCTTTATGATATATAACATCGTAAATTTAAAAACATAGAGGACGGCAGGATAGTAAAGCACGACCATAGACAGCAGAATGGCATTGCTGTCCCTAAAATTCACCTAGCAACAACGGAACGTGAAAATTACGTCCACTTATACTTTTTACGCTGCACTCCTTTGAAACCTGT
Source organism: Circinella minor (assembly GCA_016758965.1). Taxonomy (NCBI): domain Eukaryota; kingdom Fungi; phylum Mucoromycota; class Mucoromycetes; order Mucorales; family Lichtheimiaceae; genus Circinella; species Circinella minor. The sequence continues at coordinate 14,855 of JAEPRB010000093.1, read as the reverse complement.
AGCCAGCACCAATTACCACAGCAATGGCAGGAAACATCGCGCCTATGTTAACAAAGAGTATGTGTGTTACTAAATTACATACCCACTTTTTACTAATGAGAACTATAATAAAATAACCTATGTATAGCATTCACCGAGTATTTTGACCAAGAAACTGAAGCTCCCAGCCTTGCACGTTTTTATTGTTATGACAATAAAACTTTTATAGAATGTACGCCCAAAGCTGAATGCAAGGCGACTTGGTTAAATCGTTTTAAAATGGCAGTTCAAGAAAGAAATATTGTGGTAAGCAGTACAGCTTTTATAATAATAATCGTGACGTGCAAAAGGTTGACTGGTTACTTTATTGAAATAGGATTACAGACAAGACGAACCTGATTGGAAAAAAATACAGCAGGTTAGTAAAATTAGGATTAACTACAACTGGTACAGCAGTGGATAAAAACGAGCCATGATTTTGAAAGTGAGCTACTATCTGAATATAGGCCAAAATTAAGCCAGCTATTGAAAATGAGCGATCTAATTTTGACATTGTGCTGTATAAGCTGCTAGATTTTAAAATGAATATGATCCAAATGAAACATAATAATATTTGTTGTTTTATGTTTGTTTACATTCCAAGAAATAGCTATAGAGCAAATGTATTTTAAATAATCTTATTTTTTGGTTACCACACAACAATTATCTCAAAACATCAATGAATGCTTGTGGCCATCCAGATTTTGTAGATCAATAGCTTTTAGATTTGTTTGGCATGGTTTAAATTCATACAAATAAGTCATTTTCAGAACATGGCTCGTTTTTATTTTGCATGGCCAAATTTAACTTTCAACACTGTAACCATAACTGACACTGAGCTTTTACTATATTGATCTTAACCAACCATTGTATTAGGAACTTGAAAAAAAAATTGAAAATAACTCAACATCAGCAAAAACGTGTCAAAAATCCAAATCTCTAACTCTAAAAACTAAACTCACCTCAAACGACAAAACAGAACTTAAAGCAATTTTCGAAAATCTTGATCCAAAAAATTTTTGGTATTTAAAATCAACGATTCCTGAACCAAATCAAAAAGCCAAGTCTGTTGAAGAGCGTATGATAGAATTTGCTCTTAGTTGCAATTACTATCAGTAAGATGTAGTCAAATTTATATATTGGTTGTGATAGCGCTTTGTCCATAAACTCATTTTTTATTGCTTTGATTTTTGGTAGTCCAAGTCAGCAGCTAATACTTGATCTCACTGATTCAAACTGGGACCGGTATATTCACGAAACAAGAAAGAAAAGAGATTGAAGATGCTGGGTGTAAACTTCTTAGACCAGTGGATATCTCATTAACTAGCCTACTAAACGAATTGTATAAAAAGGTAATAGATCGTAAAAATGGGTTATAAATGTCAAGACATTTCTTAATAAGTCTCATTACCTTCATATAATAGAAAACCGCAAAAGAAGCATATTGTTTCGCGCGTAAACTTGAATTTGATCCCGAAGATGACCCTCTTCTTGCATGGTTATCCGCATCTGTTCAAAACGTGGCACTTCTTTATCTCAAGAAGAACAATTTTAATATACAAAACTATATGGAATCAGATAAGATGTATTATCTCTGGGGATTTTTAAATAAGATTTTTGATGCAACGGATGACATTGTTCCCTTTAAGTAAGTAATAAACTATATTTTTTTCATGTTTGTGAGTTATATATTACATACTTTTTAAAGCTTACAAAACTAATGTATTGGATTATGATGCTTGTACGTACGTAGCAAAGAAAAATCTAGTACTCCCAGTGCATCTGCAACAAACCAAAAAAGAAAATTGTCGGCAGTTGGTCCAGTGGAAAATTTGAAAATGGGAAGAAGAACTGATACAACGTATATTGGAGGAAATGGTGTTGAACTAGGCTGCTTGGAAATTGGTAAAATAAATCAGCAAACCAAAGAATTTATGGATGGTTCAATCAAAATGCCTATCGTGATGAAAGATATGTTGTTGAAGTTGGTTGAACAAAACTCATCTCTTGTCAACGAACTTCATGTTTTAGGATATCTTATAATGGGTACGTCACAATTAATAAATGCTATTTTTTTTTCGTACGTATGATATTAACTACATTCCCTTCAGGTGATAAAATTAGTTTAATGGATATGGACATCCCCAAGGGATATGTGACAAGAATTCGTCGAACAAAGCAAGTATCATATCCTGATAGCAGCAAGAACTTCACCGTGCGTATAGGCCCACTATTAGAGTTGGTAGCCATTGGAAAAGAAATAGTTGAAGATACCTATAAGAAATTTAGTAATAATATGATTCCGCTGTCGGTAGCTACAGATGAACTAGACGAATTTGTCATTCCACCTCGCTTATCTGGTTTATCATCATTATCATTATCATTATCATTATCATTATCATTATCATTATCATTATCATTATCATTATCATTATCATTATCATTATCATTATCATTATCACCATCAACAGCATCATCATCAGCGTCATCATCAGCATCATCAAACAAACGGCAAAACACTGGTAGCACGATATCCGCCTCATAGTCTCACTTTCAAATATACCTTTATATCATTATCTTATCGATTTTCTCTTTTAATAACTATAACGTAAAAAAATAACAGCTTACAAAAAAAAGCAGTATTCACTCCCCTTCATCTATATATTGTTTTTCATTCATCCTTTATTAATACATATATATCCAATTTCTTTTTAAAAAAAACTACAGTATGCTTGCATCGATAGTATTGTAGGTAAAGTTGAACATAAATGATCCGAGGTCAGTTGTTTACCAGATACTAAAACAATGGTTTAAGAAGGGTAGCATCATAATTTACTTGCACTGGAAATCATGACGCCTGTCAAATGCCTTTTTTTTTTGGACGAGTGCTGTCGTGCATAGGATTGTTTTTGTTTGTTCGTTCTTGTCTACGATTTTGTCGCAGTATATATAGCATGATACCATATACTTCTTGATGTATTTTTTTCCTCGTATTTCTAAACTTTTCTTAGTTTTTCAAATTAATAGCAATATTACTCGACTGCTTAAAAATACTAATTTAGTTTTTAAAGGCTAATAATTCTCCTGTTCTAAAATGAAAGTTCCAATGTGACGTGTATGAGATTGGATAACGTACCGTATTTAGTTATAGTTTTGAATGTCCAAAAAAAGAAGTATGTACTTATATGATGGAAAGAAAAGATATCATCCATGAACTATTAGTATCTGAGTGTTTATCACCAAAAATGATTTTCTCTATAAAATACCGAAATAGGTTAGGAGCGGGGAGATGAGATACTTTGTGTAAACAAATACACAGACTCACACACTGTTATATTTCTGTGGGTCGAATGACCCGAATTACACGTCGAATGGTGTGACCGTAATAAAAAATAGTTCTCATATACGTATTAGAAAAGGCATAATAATAACAATAATGTAACAAAAGAATATGTATATGTATACATACATAAGGATTACACAATACTTTGGTATAATTATTTTATTTTACAAAAAAAAAAGGTTAGAAAGAAGGAAGTTGGTTGGTAGAAGAAATATATATATATATATACCACTTTCTCATTTTTTTTTATAATGATGATAATAATGGTGATAATATGGTTAGAGTTGTGGTTTTTTTTTCAAATAAAAGAAAAAAATCGTTTAAGCCTTGGACAAAAGAGTGACAATGGCTTCTTCAATACGTTGACCATATTCAGGATCAGCACGCTTGAAGTGACCGATTTGACGTTCACGAATGTGCTTCTTGGCGTTCTTGAGATGACCAGCAATATTGTTAACTAAATCTGTCTTTTCTTCAGCAGGCATCAAACGGTACAAGTCACCAGCTTGAACAAAGTCGACATCAGATAATTCATATGTAAAACGACCGGTCAATCCAGAAACTTCTTCGGCAGTAAAAGTAGTGCCTACAACATTGTTTTGGAATGGTCCGTTAAGAGAGTTTGGTTCGTAGTTGGGAAGAGAACCGCCATTTCCATTGACAGCCATCAAACCATCACGTTGATGGTTAGCAACACGAGACTTGGGTTGATTAATAGGAATTTGAGCATAGTTAGGACCCAAGCGATGACGGTGGGTATCAGGATAAGAGAAAAGACGACCTTGAAGCATACGATCAGGGGAAACATCAATACCAGGAACGGTATGAGATGGAGAGAAAGCAGCTTGTTCGACTTCAGCAAAATAATTTTCGGGATTGCGGTTCAAAGTCAATTGACCAACAGGTTGCAAAGGATAATCCTACAATGATAATAATTCAAAGTGGTATGAGAAATCTTGAGTCCAATTTTTTTTTTTTACCCACACACAAAATCCAAACGCGCTAATAAATGCTTATAATATATGTAGAGGATATAGAATTGCAAATGTAAAATAAAATTATAATTACATACCTTGTGTGGCCAAACCTTGGTGACATCGAATGGGTTGAAGCGGTAAGTCTTGGCATCTTGAGGTTCCATGACTTGAACATAAACAGACCAAGATGGGTGTTCACCCTTTTCAATTGCATCGAATAAATCCTTGGTAGCATAATCAGGGTTTGAACCAGCAAGTTGACCAGCTTCATCAGCCTTAAAGGTCTTAATACCTTGATTGGTCTTGAAATGCCACTTGACATACTTGAAATTACCCTTATCATCAACCAATTTCAAAGTGTGAGAAGAGTAACCATTCATGTAGCGATAGCCGTTGGGAGTACCACGGTTAGAGAACAAGATGGTGACTTGATGGATAGATTCGGGGACAAGTGACAAGAAATCCCAGAAAGCATCTATAATTTTTTGAATAATAAATTGATTAGTTTTATCCATTTTTCGTATATGGGCAAAAAAAAACATAACGTCATAAACACGTTTAGCTTGAATCTGTGGGGTAGGAAGATATGGTGGTGATGGGAAAGTATCATGGGGATAACAATCATGAATTTAAACACTTACCAGCATCAGGGAGATTAGTTTGGGGATTACGCTTTTGGGTGTGGATGAAATCTGTATAAAAAAAAAATACATTTTGGTCAATCGGCGTTATAAATATTTTTTTTTTCTTTTTGGTCTTTTTTGGTTTCATTATTTCATTTTACTAACCAGGGAATTTGCTTGGATCACGGATAAAGAAGACAGGAGTGTTGTTACCAACCATATCCCAGTTACCTATATAATTAATAAAAAAAAACCATTAGTATTTCGTGAGAAAATGACACACAATTCATTGTATTCTTGATTTTTTTTAATACCTTCTTCAGTGTAGAACTTGAGAGCGAAACCACGAGGATCGCGAGCAGTATCGGCACTACCTTTTTCACCACCAACAGTGGAGAAACGAAGAAATGTGGGAGTTTTCTTACCCACTTGGCTCAAAAACTTTGCTTTAGTCAAGTGAGAGATGTCATGCGTGACCTCTATAAGATGATAAATAATAATTTCATTTAATTATAATTGCTTTATCACCATCATTTATTATTCAATCATTTCCCATATTTATATGTAGATACGTATAAATGTATATATTACCAAAGACACCATGAGCACCAGCACCTTTAGCGTGGACAACACGTTCGGGAATACGTTCTCTGTCAAAGTGAGCTATAAAAATATACGTTTAGTATTCCGATAAACCCTTTTCTTTCCCGCGCGCGCGTTTCCAAAACCGTTATCTTTATCTTTCCAAATAAAGTTATAATTCTTTACCAAGCTTGTCGATCAAGTGAAAGTCTTGAAGGAGACTACATATCGTTAAAAGTTACATATATTTTTAAAACATAAAATTATTGGTTTTTTTTTATTAATTCATCTTCAACAATTTGTTGTTGTGGTTGATATATCATTTGATCCCCCAAAAAAATGTTTTTAATTATGTAAAAAAAAAATATAGTACTAAAAAACTTACACTGGACCCCATTGACCAGCAGTTTGAGAAGTTTGGTTATTCTCAACAGGATTACCATTAGAAGTAGTCAAAATATTCTTGGACATGATTTGAGTTTTTTTTTAAAACTTTCAAGAGTTGGGAGGTTTATAAAACTACAAAGAGGTTATAAGTAAAGAAGTAAAACAAATAAATAAAAAAAAAACGGAAGAAAAAAGGGAAGTAAAAAGGTTCATGGTTTTATATATAGGCGAAAAGTTCAAAATTCCCCCCCATCCAATTCCGAAGATCATGCTTTTTGGGGGTATACTTTTGTGAATTTCCATGATACCCTATATTACTCTCCCCCAACTTTGTAATTAGCCAATGAAATTCGTTCATTCACAGATTACAAAGCAAACCTTTGATGTTCTAAGCAAAAAACTTATAGAGTCCCACACACAGTTCTCTCCCCCCTCCCCATTAGTAAAAAAAAATACTCCCCACACAATAAGGTGCGGTCTTTTCTTTATTCGTTGATAGTTATAGTTCTAATACTCACGCGGCGCACACGTCTCTGTTCGGCTTGATGGGGTTATTTATGCGTGAGCTATAATTTGTACGCTTTTTTTTATAACCAATGTGTGGGAATAGAAGACCAATTCCCATCAGTCGTTACGGTTTTTATTTATTTTTATTCTTTTCCCAGTATAGTTCTATATCGTAAATAATACACAAGTTTAATGCTTTTATCATTTTTAAGTGTAAATTTCAAGAACAAAATATTAAAGCTTATTTTTTGACTTGGGTTATGAACTTATTTCTTTTAACGTTCCATTACCATCCAAGAAGTTGGTTGGTGGGGAGTGTACGAGCCGTTGCTTACAAAGGATCGGTCTTGTACAACACTGCTTACTGATGCACACCCCGCATTTGTCATGTCAAATACAGCGAATATGTTTCCCCGATTATAAAGGTGAATGCTGGTCTTCGATCCACCCCCCCCCAAAAAAAAGAAATCTAAAATTTGTTATTTGGAAAGAAGACAGACCATTAGGTACAATATATATATATATATATACAAATACTACATAATATAAAAAAAAGAAGTGAGTAAAGTGAAGCTATAGATAACTAAAAAATTATGCAACAATAAAATAATTAAAAACAAGCTTTTATTTTATTTTCACATCACATATATTTTATTTCTATCTTCCAAATCGATCTTGAGTAAATTATTGATACTAAACAAAATGAGTATTATTTATTTTTGCCATTAAGATAACATAGATATATATATATATATATACTCTTTGACTTGATTAACTATTCAAGAACAAAGTATTATTATTATCATTATTATTTTTGATTCAAACACTTTTCAATAAAACTTGCTTTTGTCTTGCTGTTGTCTGGTGACAAATTTATATTTTTTATATCATGCGTATTAGTTGCACAAGAAGAAGACACAAAAAAAATACAACTTTTACCTTTTTGTCAGAAACTTTATAATTAACAAAGATAAACAATGAAAAAAGAGAGTAGTATAACATAATCAAACTTGATCATCAGTATATAAAATTAGCATTATATGAGATACGTATGAGGAGCAAACAATGGGGAAAAGAATATAAAAAATGTGTTGCTCAATGTTGTATTCCGTTTATGTATCTAAGCAAGAACAATAATTCACATAAAAGCGTGTAACTATGGTGACCATTACTGTTCATGCCATTATAGGATGATTGAATAGAACTAAATGGTCATTGGTAATGTTAATGAAGCTAAAAAAAAGGTGTCTTTTGACTGAATGCTGCATTTTTTTTTCATTATGATATACGATAAAATACGATAAAAAGTTAATGGAACTAATTAACATTCAGGTCGGTAAAATTAAAGTATAATCAAGCTGCTCAGGTACAATTATCTTGAGTGGAATGAAGCTTACCACGGCCTAACCGTACTGTTTTATAATGAGATATATAATTTTTTTTCTTAAGAATAATAAAACTAGCTGTTGGTCAATGCTTCTTCGGAAAGATTAATTCATTTTATGCCTTGATTAGCGTTGTTTCCCACGCCCATCCGAATATGAGCAAACAATAAGGTTTTAGCATGACCCTTCTTTTTGTGCCCTTTAAACAACATTTCATTTGATAGTTCACTTGTCGTTTTACTCTTTTTCTTTCTTTCTCTATATTATTTATCCTGGACATAGTAACAAGTCATCGTCATACACTAAAACTTTATCGGTTAAAATGACATTTCCGCACGTCACCGAGTCAAGAAAACAAAAAAAAAATAAAAAAAAGGAAAAAAGTAGTAGTAGTCTATGTATATAAATATGCTTTTCTGAAATTGAAAAAAAAAATCTTATCCATGTGAATTCCTAAAAAACTACCAAAAGCTGTATTCTGTATAATAAGAATGACAAGTATACTACGTAATCAATTCTTAATAATAAAGAAAATATCACGCACTTTTACTCATTTATATGATATATACAAATTATGGACTAAACTAGCTCATCCCCTTTTTATTTTAAATAAGCACCTCGTTAATCATAAAAATTCTATGGAACTTTTAATAAAAATATTCATCTAGCTAAAATATATCACACTATAGTTTTGAGGACTTAAACCAACAAAACAAAAAACCTATTTCGTTGTGTGTAATTAATTGAATGTAACAAGAACGACATTGGGGATCTTTCATGACAACAAACAAGCTCTTGATAATATATCCAAAAAAAAAAAACATAAATATCATCTTTTTATCCAAGCTTCGATAAAAAAAAATCAGCTTTTTATATAATGATTTATATCTACCCATTAAAGCAAAGGGATATCTTTCAAATATATCTTTTTTATTTATTTACAGTATTGCATGCTGTCCGTACAAAAGAGATCGAATTTTATAATAATCGGGGGATAATATTCCTTCTACTAATAATTGTCCAGTACCAGTCTACGAATAAAATAAGTATATAAATAAGTTAATTAGTTAGTGTTTGTTCATTTTTTCATTCATTAAGTTCATTTTTATTACCTTTCGAACAGCTACACAATCATTACAAACAAGTACACCTTCTCCTTTGAATTCAGCAGATATGCCTTCTTGTTGTAATACTTTTTTAAATTCACTTAATCGAATATCACCCACAAATACTGATGGCGCTTTAATTGGTTGTTCATCCGTAGTATCCACATCCAGAGATGGCGTGGTTGAATCTGTGGGGAAATGAATCCGTCCTGATACTCGTGCAAGTTCATAATCATCCAACTTTTAAAGATTACGATACAAAAAAAAAGAATTAGTTTGCTTTTCCAAAATCCACACAAGTTTACAATAATAAACAAAATCCTCTTTACAGGTAATTCCAGCTTGTCCTTTTAATAAAGTTCATTATAAAAAAAGTTACCTTTGAGAATTGTAGAGAGCTGACCATTGCATCAGTAAGTCGAACTCTGTAAATATTCGTTGCTGCGCTGACGTTTAAAACTTGACTAATGGAAGGTGTTAAAACTTCCTTTGTGAAATGATCCATATTACGACATGCTTGTGCTAAATCTTCTGTTGGTTTTGCAGCTCCATGAATTACAATCTAATACATAATACGTTCATTGAGTACCAAAAAAAATCTTTTTTTTTTTACTATCTTCCCCAATCATCTACACAAAAATAAATAAGTTATACCAATTTTCTTGGAGCAATTTGTGGTAAAATGGTCTTCATCGAACGACCATCAGATAAACCTTCTAAATCGACATATCTTAATTGACACTGAATTTCCACATCTTGTTCTGTTGTTATATATTTCATTGGTTTTTCATCTTTCCCAGGTAATAATGGTTCTACCGCATCGATCACCATATCATCTTCTTTAGCAAAATTAGCTCCTTCCGTATTTTCCTCTCCTTTTTCCATTTGTAATCGATCCAAATCCGATGCCTTCATATAATGTTCTATTTGAATAGATTCACCATAGTCATCTATCCTTTTCCGTCGTTCCAAATAAGGAAACATTCGATAACTTTGTGCTTGTTTGAAAAAACCACCTGATCGTCCAGCATCTTTGACATATAAATCAAATTGATCACCCAATAAATCTTCCATGGTATCATCAGCTTCATCCATATCTGATTCATCTGATAATTCATCCTCTTCCATAATCGATTTACTACGAGCAATAATGGCTGCTTGTGCTGCATCTCGCTCGGCCTGTTCTCGTTGTCGTTCTTCATATTCAGCTAATTCTTCTCCTTCCAATGGTACACGTTTGTACACAGTCATGTGCATTGATTCGTTATAGTCAATAGCTGGTTTAATAACGCGTTTATCATCACCCGTGGTTGTTGCTTGTGTGCGATTATCCCAGGCATCATATAATTGTCGAGCTAATGAACCTGGTGCAGATCGATCGGTTAATATAAGGGTATTATGTGTCACAGGTCGTTCTTCACCCATCCATCGTAAAAACAAATCTCTTGCAAATCCGGTTTCCAAACTGTTGTTGCTAGCAATAACCACTTTGGGACCGGTATAAACATCAATATCTTCTAATTTATGACAAAGACGAAGGTATTTAAAATCAAACGGATTTTCGCGCGTTTGTGAGAAATGTTGTGTTAAATCATCACCCATCCATTCAAGCATAATTTTGGCGAAATGTGCGGTATGATAACTGGTATTGGTAAGCATGATCAATGGGTAGGTCAATTGATTTTGTGACCAATGTTTGTCGAGCAAATAAGCGAGTTCTAAAACGCGTGCTGAAGAATCAGTTGGTAATAAGACTGAACCACCACTACGTAAAGTGGTCATCATGGTATCAAACATGGCTGCATTTCGATCTTTTCGAGGTGGATGTACAAATGATGCATTTAAAGCGTCCGTAATCATTAATGAAGGTCTTGTTAACGCATCTAATACGTTTCCATTTGAATGTAATACTGTTCCATCCAGATGACTAAAAAGAATACAAGTGAAATCAACGCGTCAATAAAAGTAGTGATTAAAAAAATCCGTCGTGTTGTTGTTGATTATGATAATTAGAAATATGTATGATGGATGATAACAATAACCTTTCTTTTCGATGATTGAAATCTACAGCATAAACAATTTCATCTGTATCTTGTTTAATCTTCCAAATAGTACCACCAATTGTATGCGCTGCTGCATAAGCTGTAATTGTTATTCCTTGACACTTTCCTATACATTAAGGTATTAATATATCTCAAATGAATATTTTCCTATTCGGTCAACCAATAACAATAACAACAGTTTTACCAGGTAATGCATAAGGTTGTGAATATCGTAAAGAAGTAATTTTATCAAAGGCTTCATCAACATGTTCCAAAGTAAACGTATCGAATTCCATTTCATTTGTTTTTGACTGATGTAAATCATATAAACACATCTTGCCCATATTGACTACAGGTACTGTTGAATAGACAGGACACTTTAGACCCAAATGACTTTTCGCATAAGGTAGTGCTCCGAGATGGTTTAAATCACAATGAGAAATTAAAACAGCATCAATCTGCTTTGCTACTCTATATATATGTTATATGAATATTTTTGGTTATTTATTTAGTTGATTTATATTCAATTTTTAAATGGAGTTTTGAAAAACAAAAAATTATAAAAAAAAAAAGCTCTATATATACTTTTTAAGATTCGTTAGATCTTGAACGTCAAACTTATCTGTCCAACCACAATCTAATAATATTTTGACTTCGTCAATTTCAAGTAGATAACATAATGGATCTTCACTCTTGGCTCCTGACAGAGGTGTGAATTTAATATAACTAGTCATTTAAAAACCAAATCAACAACAGCAACTTTGACCACCAGTTATTTTTTTTAGGTGTTGCGAGGTTAACCAAAAAAAAAAAATTACAGTCTCGCATTATACTTTTTTGTTTCTAACTCTCTCCTTAACTCAGCTTAGTGAAACTCTCTTTCTTTCTACATAAACGACATATACAGCAAAAAATGTCAAACTTGGAAGAAGAAGAAGAAGATCCTTATAATGCACGCATTGAACGTACAGGATGTGCACAAGAAAATGAAGATTTACAAATATGTTTTTATGATAAGAAAGATTGGCGTTTATGTCAAGAAGAAATGAAACGATTTCGACAATGTTTTCAAGCAAACTCTAAAAACGCTGGAAGCCAAGAGTTGAAAACTTCTGAACAAGAACAATACAAACAAAGTGACAAATAAACGATAGTTTCAAAAGAAAATAAAGATAATTACTTGATGACTTGTTTTTGTAGTAGTCGATATCACATAGATGTTTATTACGGCCTGGTTTTTTTGTTTTGATGAAATATTCAGAGGAGACAACTAATTGAACTCGTCATCCTTTACAATACTCCAAGCTAACTCTTTGATTGTTGTGAAACAGTATTAAATTGTGAGAGCAAAAAGAGTATGACGGTTTATTACTTAATGTTAATAATGTTAAGCGTTTTTCTCTGTGCAATCGTTCTTCAGAAACTTTACTCTATGCTCGCTATCAGTACACATAGTTGATTCTTGAATAGCTTATTTAAGACATTGAATGACTTGTTTTTTACTACTGGATATATAGATATAGATATAGATATACATTGATTTATAATAATATAGTATGTAATCTACGGAATGATTCATTAGTTCCACGACATTCTCTTTTTCGATAATATTTTTTTAGATTCTGTGATTTATATTGATTGTGCCTTGGAGTTTCTAATCATAGGCTATTATTGTTGAGTATGTAACTTCCAACAGTGTCAAAACTCGATCACAGACCTCTTTCTCTACATCTCTTTTTAGTATATCACACTATAAATACTAAAATGATTTCACTTTATTATTACTATAATACTTTTCTTTGGTATCACAAAGGAACCCAGTTGATTTCCAACTTACATCTCCCATTTTTGGTGTGAAAATAAAATAAATGTGAAAGTTATGGGGTTACTTATTTCAAAAACAGGTTAATACTAAAGAAAAACTACATATACACATACCACTTGTAACGATATTTATTTTTTATATAAGGCTAAATAAAATAGAAAATATGTACATCAACTGTAAAATACATTTTTATGTCTTGCTTAGAGGCATCATACACTAGAGTTTTCAAATGAACGGCTTAATATTACACAGAAAAATATATACACTATAACACCCCTGCTGATTATATGATTACAAATGTTGTGCTTTCCATTGCAAAAGATATATTTTAATAATTAGTGAACTTCGTTAGTATTTATGTTGTCTTTTCTTTTGTGGTACTGTAAAATTATTATTATGTTGTAACGTGCTCAAATATGTCAATATAAGTAGTTTTTCATAATCTCACAAAAAGTCAAGTATTATTCAGGAAAAGTACTATGTATAATTACACATCCTCTTCACCAATGGGGTGTTACATTTAATTATCTTCTACTATTTAGTACGTAGTCAAATAATAGTGACTAAGAAACTAATTTTAAAGTATTAAATAGTTGATAAAAGTCAATTCAGGAAACATATGTAAATCAAGCAGTATTGGTTCCATTAAGAATTAAGATCTTCAAGAGCTTAAATTGATACAGAGGATCCCCGTTAATTTCATAGAGTCATTTTCAATTTTTTTTGTGAAAATAAGGGGGTGTGAAAATTAACGGATACTATGATTTTTTTTCAAAGAATGTGCATATATTGAATACTTCAGCTCACTACTGTGTATCTTTTTTTAATGTATCAAAATACGTACGTATTAATTAATAAATTATTTCTATGTGCTTGTTCTTAATGAATTTTTGTAACTACTTCTTTTTCTTATTTGAGGATGTCTATGTATTGTAACTTTTTTTTCCTGAAAAAGAAAAGCTATACTGTATATAGTTCTAAGAGATGGAGAGATAGTTTATTTTTATATAACACTATTTTTTCATTTTTTTTTCAATCTCTCTATATTTTGCTCTATATATACCAAAACAGGATGAAAATAACCAAATTTAACGCGGGATTGACAGCTGAACAGTATAGTATTCGGGCTGAGAAGAAAAAACTTAGCCCGGAAACCATGACAAACTGATCACTAGCACTATGAGCTAAAAATGAGTTCGACTTGTTAACAGTACCTGATATTACGTAGTGCAATATCCAAAGGCTTAAAGAGGGAAAACAAGAAGAAAATAAACATACAAGTGGCGTAATAAAAAAGCAACTTATCCTGTATACTAATTTAATTGCGATCCTTATACGTACTTATCACATAAATATTTTTTTTAATTTATCCGTTAAGGATTCAATGCTGGTAGGTGCTGTGAAAGTGAAATAAAGGGGGATGTGAAAATTTTCTTATGTTATTTTTACCATTCCTTGATTTTTGGTGAAGTTAATGAGGTGTGAAAATTAACGGGATCCTCTGTAGAATGTGCGAAACTTCAAAATGAGTTGTTTGGCAGCCATGTATTTCATAGCCAGAAAACTCTTATATGAATGCAATTATTATTAAAGGCTACTAATGCGATAAAATCAATGTATAATATAATTTTATAAGCGCGCATATTACTCCCATTCAAGTTTCAAGAATATGAAAAAAAAATGATGTCCAGTTTTCCATTCCCTTAATTACGTAGTGGAAAAACAATCAGGTAGAATGTGATAGTTACATTGTACGACAAACAAAAATATAATTATAGAAATTGAGCGGTAATAGCTAAACAGTAAAATGGAGAGAAATAAAAGATTAATTTTTGAAGTCGGTTATCAAGATAAAATGTTTAGTAATAACTATAAGATAAAACAACATGTGGATGCGGTTCAATTGAAATCTCCACAAAAGAAATAATGTGCTGTATACAGTCACCGCTCGCTATAACGATATTCGATATAACGATATTTCGATATAACGATAGGGTTTTGGAGTGTAAGACAGATTAAGCAGGGAAATATCGTTAATTTTATATAACGATATCCGATAG